>CM061142.1:177164701-177182574 GCA_030789695.1 Scilla litardierei
GGCCTGCCCTTTGATGGCCGTGCGCGGTTTGAATCGGAGGTCTAATTCGCTCAATTCCACCCCTAGTTCAGCATCCTTCCCATTCGGTCCAATCTCTTGAGATTCTGCTCCAGCTGTGAGTCGGTCAAGACCAGTATGGTGTGGGCCTGGAAATAGGGCCTGAGCCTTCGCGTTGAGAGAACGAGGGCGTACGCCAGTTTCTCCATGGGCGAGTATCGCACCTCCGCCCCCTTCAGGATCCGACTCATGTAGTATACCAGCCACTGCACCCCACCGTCTTCTCGGATCAGCACCGAGCTCACTGCTTCCTCCGCGCACGACAGGTAAAGGCTTAGCGACTCCCCTTCCCGTGGCTTGGACAGGAGAGGTGGGCTGCGGAGATATTCCTTGAGATCCGCGAACGCCCTGGAGCAGTCTTCGTCCCATAGTATCGTCTTCCTATTGTCTGAAGGTTCCGCGATCGCTTTCCTCAAAACCTTGAAGAAGGGGAGTGATCTTTCCGCCGATTTGGAAAGGAATCGCCCCAGGGCTGCGATGCGCCCATTCAGCCTCTGCAGTTCTTTGATCATCGTCGGCTCACGCATGTTGATCAGTGCCTCGATCTTGTCAGGATTAGCTTCAATGCCACGGTTAGTTATCATAAATCCTAAGAATTTGCCGGATCTTACCCCGAACGTGCACTTCGCGGGGTTGAGTCGAATGTGGTGCCGCCGCAACCGCTCGAAGGTTTCACGAAGGTCGGCGATGTGGTCCTCCGGCCTTCTCGACTTGACAAGCATGTCGTCGACGTAAACCTCCAGGTTCCTCCCGATCTAGGAGCAAAAAACCTTGTTGACCATTCTCTGGTAGGTGGCCCCCGCGTTCTTCAAGCCAAAGGGCATCTTCTTGTAGCAGTATGTCCCCCAGTCCGTCGTGAAGGCTGTCATCTCTTCATCCCGGGGATCCATCTGGACTTGATTGTACCCTGAGTAGGCGTCCATGAAGCTAAGCATCTCGTACCCCGAAGCATTGTCCACCAGGTGGTCAATGCGCGGCAGGGGGTAGCTGTCCTTGGGACAGGCTTTGTTGAGGTCACTGAAGTCCACGCACATTCGCCACTTCCCGTTGGGCTTCCTGACCATCACCACGTTCGATAGCCACTCTGGGTACCAGACCTCTCGTATGAAGCCGGCGTCAAGGAGACGTTCTACTTCCTTGGAGGCCGCCTTCATCTTCTCGCCGCCCAGGTTCCGCTTCTTCTGCCTGACCGGCCTGAAGTTGGGGTCGGCGTTGATCTGGTGGACGATCACCTGGGGATCTACGCCGGGCATGTCTTCTGGTGACCAAGCAAAGACGTCTAGGTTCGCCTCCAGGCATTCGACCAGTTGGCTCCTCAGGTCGTGGCCTAACCCTCTCCCGATTGAGACGAACCGGCCCTCGACGTCCGTGACCGGGATCTGCTCCTGCTCCTCCGCAGGGGTGGGCCTCGGCCCGCCCCTTAAGTCGAGCGCGGCCATCCGGTCGACTAGACGATCTTCGGGACCTTCCTCCGCCAGTTGATAGCAGGTACTCGGTCTCCCCGCGTCGCCTTTGACTTGCCCCATCCCCCCGGGCGTTCGGAACTTGATAGTCTGATGGAGGGTCGAGACCACCGCACCGATGGCGTTGAGTAGGGGTCGGCCGATGATCCCATTGTATTCCGACCCGATCCCCAATTCGATGAATTCCACCGCCAGGGTAACCGAGTCTGGTGCGTCTCCGAGTGTTACCGGGAGATGGATCGTGCCGATGATGGGGGTGGAGTGACCCGTGAATCCCACCACGGGACCCGAGCGAGGTCGTAAGTCTTCCTTCTGCCACCCCATCTTTTCCAGGGTTGACATGCAGAGGACGTCACAGGAGCTGCCGGTGTCGACGAGCAGTCGCCGTACCATGGTAGTGTCTATGATCACCGATACCACCAAAGCTACGTCCGAGCTGCGCGCCGTTACAGATGCGCTCGGTCTCCCGACCGGTGGGGATGGTGAGGGTCTCCCGGTCCTCTCCTCATGATCCTCCTCACGTCGGGCCCGGGCCCACTCTCGCCAACGATGGCGGGCCCTGTCGCTTCGCGTCAGAGCCTTGCTCTCCTTTCGTCGAGACGGGTGAAGATGCGTCATTGCAGGTGTGGTTTGTTTCTTCGTGGGACAGTTCGTTCCCACAGACGGCGCCAGATGTTTCAGAGTGTTTTCTCACTACAAAAGCGTTGACCGTGGGCAACCCGGTCAACGTGGTCAAGGGGCCCACTTGGGTCCCTCGGGTGTATCGAGTTGGTGCAGACAGCGTGGAGCGCGTCGGCTGGGCCGAATCGGGGTCCTCGGTCGTCGGTAAGGTGAGGGGAAGCCTCGGCCCGGGTTGAGACGCTCGGCCTCGGTCGGACGTGCTCGGCCTCGGCGGTCGGACGACGAGGGGAAGCCTCGATCGTCCAGCTGGTTACGTGGTCGGCGAGGGGCGGAGAGGAAGCCTCGACCCGTGGATCTGATGTCCTCCTGCATAGACGAGAACGCTCGTCAGGGGGCCGGACCTTGGTTCCGGCCAAATCCCCTCCGATGCCTAAGTCAGACAGTGATCTGAAAGAGGAGGCCCGGCGGAGACGGTTCGACTCGAGAGGAGATCGGAACGGCGTCTCACGGCGCGAGCGGGGGAGGAAGGAGATGAAATGGGGGAACAAGGTCGTTGATGGAGTACCTTAGGTTTTAGATACCTGAGATGCGGTCCTTTGTCCAGTCGTCCTTCTAACCCTTTTATAGACCTCCCGCCGTGATTGCCCCCAACCCACGTCGCTCGCCCGCCTTCGATCGTGCCCCCTCAATCCGCCCCCCCGTCGCCGCTCCCTGCGCCATGCCAGCACCTCCCCATCAAGGCCATTAAGTGGTAGCGGGATCAGGGGGACGGTTACCGCTGGAGTGGGCGAGTGCCTAGCGCGCTATCAGGGCCGGGTCGGATCGATATTCGGGGGTCCTCTATAGGGCCTTGTCGAGCGGGCCAGATCGCGCGGATGGGCTTCTGATCGACAGTCGGGTTTCTGGGCTCGTGTCTTTCGGGCTTCGGCCAAATAGGCGTAACATTAGGGCAAGCTTGGAAAATTTCTCAAATCTAAAAATCAAAAAAGAGCTGGAGAAATCAGCTTCATTTCACTTGAACCGACCACCGATGTCATGAACCAGGCCGATTTCAATCCTTTCCTCACTTTTTACTTTTTGAGTTTTGATCTTGAGAAAAAAATTTCTAAATTCTTAAGTTGTAAGAGGAAACTCATGGAGAAAAAAATATATATTTTGATCTTTAGCTTTGAACTTGAGTTTTGATCTTAATTTTTGAGCTTAAGCACAAGTGTGTGTTGTAATGCCAAGGTTATCTCATTTGCTCTCATGTATAAAATCTGATGCATCACAAGAAAACTAATATGAAGCAATGCGTTTTACTGTGTTTTAACCATCCAGTTTTCTACCATTGTATTGATTGATGTCCTTTTTTCCCCAAACTATTTTAAATTCAAGTCTGTTGTAATCACATACTACTAATTTTCAAACAGGAATATATGTTAGATTCTATCTTTTACTCGATCACGTGTTATATATGGTTGCACTGTGGACTAAAATTAAATGTATTGTTGTTTTCTATTTTACAGGAGAAGGATGCTGACTCCGACATAGATGTAAGTTCTGTTTGCTTGAGTTGTATTATTTCATCATGTTTTCATGATTTACTGACTCCAACCCCAAAAGAGTATAGGAACCCAAAGAGCCTGCAGTGAAATGACTACATTTGAAGTGAAGGATGTCTTCATGGCATGAAGTGCGGCAAACCTCTTCAAGGCACTTCACTGCAGGATTTCTTCATGTTATGGGATCAAATAGACTGCAGGATGCCCCATGTCTTCATGTTACCTGCCAGTTTGCATTTGCATCTCTTACTATACATTTATTTTGTGTGCAAAATTTTCCTTTTATTTTGTGTGCCTTTATTTATTTATTTATTTTTATTCGTGTAGGCTCACAGGAAAGAATACTATTCGATGCAATTTATGGTGGTCTATGGTGGTCTGAACATTTCTCCTCTGTACATGTATAAGATATGCACATTTTTATTTATCCATTTTAAATCTCTTACTAATAAAAAAGGATTTTTCACATTTGTTTTTTTAATCTCTTACTCTCATCCTCTTCCTTCTGCTTTCTACTTCTAATCTTTTGGAGTTTTTAGGAGGGTTTGCTCTTTTTTGGGTCTGGGTCTCTCTCTCTCTCTCTCTTGATTACTTTTGTTTTTGTTCCTTCTGTTTTGCAGTTCGTTTCAGGTATTTTTGTGGGTCATTTTGTTTTTGTTTTGTGGTAATAATTCAGAAAGAGAAAGACAAAGATGATAAAAAATAATGGTTGGAGCTGGAGTAGCCTATCACCAAAAATAGATAAGTTGCAGCCACACCACAATCAGATGAGTTGCAGCCGCACCAAAAGCAAATGAACTACCAATGTCTCATGTTGCATCATTTTTGTGTTGTTTTAAATGTCTCCTACTGCATCCCTGTTGCATTTGTGAAGCACATTGTGGAAGAGAAATGCTATGTTCAGACTGATTATCAATTATGGAGGTAAAATTAAATTCAACTGAATAATTTACTTATTATCAATAAGAAATATATTTCTTTCTATAAAGGTATATAAATTGTTAATTTATTTTATGTTGTTTTTTTAATTATGTTATAACAATATTGATGCATGTGCAAATCTCTGCCTTTGTTGCTCCTGATCCTGCTCATACTCCAATTAGAGTTGGTGATGCCAATGGTACACTTTCAGTTGAGTTTAGTTGATATATGCCAATATATATCATATACATATGCTAATGTGTGTGTATTTATATGTGCATTGTAGAATGCAGTGGGGGTATGCACAAGTTGATGTGTGCTGCATTACAGGCCCAATGTGTGCAACACGGTTTGCGTCACTGGCTGCTCCAAGTGTTGCTGCGTCTGCCAGGAATATACGACAGGACATCTGTGGGACATGCTACACATAATGGCTCACTCACGACAATCACACCAAGTATCCTTCAAGGATCCACCCTCTTCTGCAATGAGTCTTGCCCAAGGAAGAATGGATGTTGTGGAGAGAATCTGCCTCTTCTGTTGGGAATCCAGCCGTCGTGCCCCAAAATTCTGTAAACATGTTGAAGGATGTGGGCAAAAGTACAAAGGCAATATATAAAATTTGGATGTAACACATATTTGAAAGTTAGAAGCAAGTTTTTTCTGTTTGAAATATTATCGGTCCTCTTCGAACAGCATCTTTGTTAGAAAATGAAAATATATCAAATTAGCTATAGGGACATAGTTCAAGACATATCTGATAGTATTTGAATGCAACCAAACACAGTCTCATGTCAATGTACAACATTTGGCTTCTCAATTGTTGAAAGGCTCAACTCATTATAATTTCCTTTTACAATTTAATATCTCAAGTATGTACCATACTTTATAAATAAAACAATATAAATGCATTGTTTTATATATCTGACATGCACTGTGATCCTCATTGTTACCGGTTCACTATCTAACATGCAAATTCTTTCAACCTTTACTTCCCCTGCTCATATTCCCGCTTCCAGAATTGATCTGATCAGAATTCTCAGCACTATTCATTGCTTGCTAATATTTTGCTATCTTTCATGGAATATATGGATTAGTATAGTTGAGAAATTCCTTTGTTTGGGGTAGATGATTAGTTGTTTTATTCTTTCTATGTTTACTGCTAATGTTTCCAAATGATGCCATGCCTCCAAAATGCAATTGTCTTGATGCTTTTATGGCCAAACGCTTTCCTGAGTTCATCTTAATAATATCAATTTAATGTCATTTTCCTTAGTAATGGAATACATAATGAAAATTTTAATTTGGGATCTTTGGATTCAAATTCCGTTGTTTGCACTTGAATGTAACTTTCTTTTTAAATTGGATGGCCTTCATCAGGTTAGACAACATAAAACATATTTTCTTTGTTGTTTTTCTATTGATCATGGTTATGTTTCTATCTCTTCGTGCCATATGAATTTTCCAATCAAATTCTCTCAGCATTTACAAACGGGAGAACTTGATAATTCTTAATCTTCTTAAAATGGTTACAATTTGTTTTAGGCATGCACTTTTGTCTGATATATAAGATAACTCACAAGCAGTAGTTGATCTATTTTTTGCATCCAGATATACAGAAACTTGCCTCATGTGTTTGACTTTAATAAAGTTAAATGCTTGATGTTTTTTCTAATATTTTGTATTTTTTGCTTGAATGGGTGACATAATTAATTATTGTTTTCATCATAGAAAATTTGTCTAAATAATGGGGAAAAGATGAGCTACATTTTTCTAAAATTCTTGAAGGGAGCTAAATATGTGGGGATACAATATTTGTGTTGATATAAATAAACAATGGGAGGGACTAAATTCTTTGGGAAACTAACATTTTTAAATTTTTGAGGGGAACTAAATTTTGTTGGAGAGAAGAAAATTTTGGGGGAACTAAAATTTTGAGGGGAGCTAATAATATTACGCTTTAATTATTGTTGTTCGTTTAAAATTAGGGGTTCAAGATTTTGAGGGTGTAATATTTTAAACGAACAGTGCCTTTTAACAAGTATCGTGCTTTAATTTTGAGGAACTAATATTTTGAGGGGGAATATCTTAAATGAACCATGCCCTACGTGCACGAGTTATGACTATTATTAGTGTATATATATATAGAGGAAACTGGAAATATGGTGTCACAGGAGAGAATCTCTCCTGGGTCGGTCAAAAAAACTCCAATATCCACATGTTTTTTGGAAGATCAGAGCCATTCATCTCGATCTCCACCCTCCAAAACACCTACCCACCAATTTTTAGCCCGATCCGAGGTGTTTTGCCCGTTCATCCACCCAACCCAAAAGTTAAGTTCATGCGAAACCGTTAAATTTGGGTCGGGTGGATGAACGGGCAAAACACCTCGGATCGGACTGAAAATTGGTGGGTAGGTGTTTTGGAGGGTGGAGATCGAGATGAATGGCTCTGATCTTCCAAAAAACATGTGGAGATTGGAGTTTTTTTGACCGACCCAGGAGAGATTCTCTCCTGTGACACCATATTTCCCGTTTCCTCATATATATATATATATATATATATATATATATATATATATATATATATATATATGAGGGATCAAATGACCCCCAAAAATAACCCATATCAAAAATCATATGCCCCCAATTTTTTTCGGAAGATCCGAACCGTTCATCTTGATCTCCACCCTCTAAATACCTGACCCACCAATTTTCAACCCGATCCCATGTGTTTTGCCCGTTCATCCATCCGACCCAAATTTAACGGTTTCGCATGAACAGAACTTTTGCGAATGGTTGATGAACGAGCAAAACACATGGGATCGGGCTAAAAATTGGTGGGTCAGGGATTAAAAGGGTGGAGATCAAGATGAACGGTTCAGATCTTCCGAAAAAATGGGGGCATAGGATTTTTTGATAGGGGGTTATTTTTGGGGGTCATTTGATCCCTCATATATATATATATATATATATATATGATTCGCATGAACAGAACTTTTGCGAATGGTTGATGAACGGGCAAAACACATGGGATCGGGCTGAAAATTGGTGGGTCAGGGATTAATAGGGTGGAGATCAAGATGAACGGTTCGGATCTTCCGAAAAAATGGGGGGCATAGACTTTTTGATAGAAGGTTATTTTTGGGGGTTATTTTTGGGGGTCATTTGATCCCTCCTCATATGTGTGTGTGTGTGTGTGTGTGTTTTCTATAAAAGAGAGCATATTTTGAATTTTGTCCCAGTCATCGAGAGTTTGTCCCAGTCACCAAGAGTTTGTCCCAGCCACCAAGAGAGTGGGTCCCGCATGCAAGAGAGTGAGAATTTGGGCGGAAACATATTGAGGGGAAACATATTGGGGGAAATCTCTTGAATTTTGAACGAAAACTTTTGAATTTGTGAATTTACTCCCGCACTCAGATCTCTCTCCCTCGCTCTTCTCTCTTTCTCCCTCTGTCCTTCCCCAAAAACCACAACCCGAACTGGCCTCTTCTCTCTTTTTCGTTGGCATCTTCAGCTCTGTGCCAGAGGCGGCATCAAAGCCTAGCTTACGCTCTCAAGCGTAGCGGCAACAAATGCATCAAAGCCCAACTCTTTTCGAAGCTTCCAAAAGAACGTTGACTCTCATAAGGGGTCGATCATTGCCCTATCTCTCGACTGGATATACGCCCATGTTTTGTTGAGTTTGGATCCAAACACCCTACCCCTAGCCATAGTTCTCTCTTTGCTACATCAATTCTGATTTCTCCTGATCCGAATGCAGATCTAAAGGATATAGCATCACTGATTGAGGGAGGATTGGGCCAAAGGTAAGACCTTTCCGCGACTTTATCGGTCAAAATGAGATTTTGATTTCTGGGTTCTCTCCTTTTTTCGTGATTTGCATGTTACTGATTTATTGACTGATTGTAGCTTAAGAGCCAAGGTGCTAATTTGTTGAATTTGGTTTCTTTGTGGTAACCAATTTGAGTGCATGTTCTTTGTAGTAACCAATTTGAGTGCATGTTCTTGAATGTTTAGGATAATTTGGGTTTAAAAGCAAGCCAGTAGTGAACTTTGGATTTGGGTACTCAGACTTTGGTACTCAGACTTTTTGTGAGTTTTCTTGATTCTTAAAGTTCTAATTTTTATTATGTCAAAAATTTCAAGTTTTAGCAGGGAAAGCTAAGAATCGATACTCTTGGATGGGGTATTCTGGTTCCTTTAAACATGATATTTACTTATATGCTCTATCTTTTAATATTCACACTTTTGTTTATCAGCATTACGATTCGTTCTTGATCTTGGTATTAATTAATTGCATAGTTACTTATGAGTGTGTTTCATTGTTAATTCCATAATTGTCTCAAGCTATCACATCTGAATATCTTCTATGGATTTTATGTAATTATTTATATTCTGCCCTTTGAAGATCTGTTGCTCAAGTCATCCTTCCTTCAAGTGTTTGATTTTAGCTGTTCTGTATAGATTGAGGGATGTTTTTAGTCAACATATAATATATGAGGAAGAAGCTTGATACTCAGTTTCCCGATGCAAATTGAGAAGTACCCAACTTTTGTTTTTTATTATATTCATTGTTCTGATGCTTTTTTATCTTACATTTACCACAGCTGATTTTGGGAGCAAGGCTATTGGGTTTTTGTTGTTAATTTGCTCAATGGATATGTTTTGTTAAATTAGGATGCTAATGGTTTTGATAGGAGATTGAGGTGATTTTGGATTAATTTTCTCTAAATTTGTTAATTTAATGAAAGATTTGGATGTCATGATATTGAGGTGAACTTGATCAGTGGATTTGTTTTGTAAAATTACAGACAACTAATGGTTTGGCTCAATGGGGTATTGCTAAAAGATCGCATCTCAACAATCTCTTTACAAGTTTAATTTCTGTGTTCTTTCTCCCTTCCATTGATGTTATGCCGGGTTTCATCTTATATTTTGTGTTTCATGTTTTAATCTCTCATGTCATTGATTGGTTCAATCTAAAATATTTTGTTAATTATATCACTGCCTTCTTCTGTAGGCTGCCATGTTTCCTTCTTGCCCACTCTCAATTCAACGGTCAGAGAAAGCAAGATGCAGAAAGAAGAGAATAGACCAAACAATGAGGTGAACAGAAGATAAGTAAACTTTTGACAGGATATTGACATCGACTTTGGGGATTTTTCTCAATGGATTGAGATTTTGATTGCAAAAATAAGTAAACTAATTTAAATATATATAGTTTTTGGTTTTGCTCAATGGACAAAATATATTTGCTAATGGATTTGTTATATTTATCCTGTTGAACCAAAACCATTAGCAACTATATTCTATTGAACCAAAACCATTGAACAAAATTTAAATTAGTTTACTTATCTTCTGTCAAATATCATGTCCAACTCTCACTCCATTGAGCTAAACCATCATCTACCAAAGTTGGGATGCAAGAAATGATTTTGCTCAATTGATATTGTTGAAAGATTGGAATGATAGGGGGCAGAAAATTGTATGCCAAAGTTGTATGCCAAATTTCATTCAGAGGCAGAAAAGTGTATGCCAGAAAATTGTATGCTGCCAAAGTTCATTAAGAGGCAGAAAATTTTGAATGGTCCACCGATGAAGAATCTGATGCCTAAAAGGAGGAGGAAGAAGGTCAACGATAGGCTCTACATGTTGAGGTCGATTGTTCCCAAGATCAGCAAGGTGAGAATTTTGAATGGCTTTTTTGATTTTTTTTATGCATTTGCTATTTGGGTCTCATTTGTTTGTTAAATTTGGTAGATTTTGATCATTTAACATTAGGATTAAAATTTGTGTTATTTATGATTAATCCAAAATTCTGCTAAATTTGGGCTAAATGTATAGAATTTGTGGCTGGAAGGGATGATTTCTACTTATTTTTGTTGACAAATCGGCTTTGCGTGCCGAATTCTTATTTGTGGTCTGCACAATTCTTAAGTTGTCTTAAGTTGTGGTGATATGAGTTGTCTGCACAATTGTTATGTAGATTGTGAGAACTGTGAAGACAGCGTATCACCACAACTCACATTCTTATTTGTGGTCAAAATTTCACTCGATCTCTTTGGAAGTGAGATTTCTACTCGATCTCTTCAAGATTTCTTCGGAACGGGCTCTTCATGTTCACATAAATTATATGCAAACTGTGAACAACACATAACCGTGAACACAATTTCTTCGATATTGTGTGTTCATGTAGGATCCAAGTGAAAGATTTTTATGAAAATCTGAAACCTGATAAACAAATTATATATATATTAGCAAAGTCTGATAATATAATACTTTTTAGTCTTTAATACGTTGTGGAAAGCTTTGATCTTTAGTAAGAACATGATGGGTTTGATATCATGTAATGCTCTGACACTGAAAAATGACATGCCCTTGATATATATGATTGTATGGGGTAGATTTTGAGAAATTTAGACCATTTTGAAAAATGCAAGCCCATGTTTATTTTAGGAACTGATGAATTACAAGAGTCATCTCCCTTACTAGTACACCAGTAAAATCAAAGG
Source organism: Scilla litardierei (assembly GCA_030789695.1). Classification (NCBI taxonomy): domain Eukaryota; kingdom Viridiplantae; phylum Streptophyta; class Magnoliopsida; order Asparagales; family Asparagaceae; genus Scilla; species Scilla litardierei. The sequence continues at coordinate 177,175,822 of CM061142.1, forward strand.
ATTTTGATTTTTTAATTCAAATTTATTAAGATATTAAGATCCAATTTGATATGGTTGTGAACGATTTGATCTTCATTGTTATTGACTTGGAGGTTTTAATGCATTATTGTATGAATGCTGTTAGGATTTATCCTGGTTATTCTTGTATGCGGGCTTGTCATATGTGGCACTGGAGGATGTTGGATAGTTTGATGTTTGGTTCATTGCATCTGAGCCACTGCTGTATGAAGAAGAGAATCGAATCAGTTAGGATGTTGGACATTTTGTTGAATAGGTTGTTGTACCAGGATGTTCAACAGGCTAAGTCTATTTGCATCAATTGTCTGCTCAAAAGGATGCGCAACTGGCATTCGCATAATCTGTTATTTTCCTATCTAACTCATCAGGCACTTATGGAGGTTATTAACTGTTTTAGATTTGATTGGGTATAATCTCTTGTTACCTTATTGCGAAACGGTTGGAGAGAGATTTTCGCCAAATCAATACCCTAGAAACTTCCACTCACGGATCTTTCGGGATCTCCTTCTTGTTGAAGATGTTGCGGTTTTTGCTGTTGATGAAACCGACCGAATCTAGATCCGATTGCCGGTGTGCGGATTGTATCGAAGATTGCGGTGCTTTGGACTTTTAGGGCTTGCAGCGTTTGGCAGCTGGCTTTGGACTTTTTGTGTGAAAAAGTTCTAAGAGATTCTCCGGGAGGGAGGCCGACGACTACGCACGTAGGATCAAGGGAGTTGATCTAGTCGGTGGTGCAAGGGGAGCTTGCAGGCAAGGGGAGCTTGCCAAGAATACTTCACGGGGTTGATTGCGATCACCCCTCACGGTTTGTTTTAAGGATGAGTGTGTTCTTCCTTATAGAAGCGTGAATTGTAGAATTTGTATTCTCTGATCTTTATAGTGAAGTATTCTATTTTTCTAGGCGTGGCCCCGCAGATGTAGGTGTGCGCATCGAACTGCGATACCAAGTCTCGTGTGTCCTTGCGTGCTGTGTGTCTTTATTGTTGTTCGTAATATTCTCTACTGCGTACTGAATTTCATTTGGTATCAGAGCAGGTCATCCACAATACTTTGACTTTCTTTCAAAGTGGGTGTGATCCTGTGTGTCAGTACGCTGATCATGAATACAAAAGAAGGTGCTTCGGTTACTCGTCCCCCCTTGCTCACTGGATCGAACTACACTTATTGGAAGTTCCGTATGCGAGCTTTTATCAAATCCTTGGATGAAAAGGCTTGGGTTGCTACAGTTGAAGGATGGAACCCTCCGGTTGAAGTCAACAAAGTGATCACTCCTTATTTTACACCTTTTTTCCGCATGTTTGCATGCCATTTGGATCGCCCAAATCATGTTTTTCACGATATATCGACGATATTGCGATGCTTTTCACGATTTGTTGTTTTTGTCGCATTTCAGGTGATTTGGCGCGATTTGGAGTGATCTCGAGATGCGCGTACTCTAGACGGTCACCAACGACCTCCCCGAGGGGTATTTGGCTGTTGGAGAGGAGCGAAAGAAGAATGGACGTCGCAGGAGCGACGAGGAGGCCAAAACAAGCAGATTGGGCATTCTTTGTGTCCCACTCGGCCGAGTGGAGGAGCCACTCGGCCGACCAGCAAGACACTGCTCGGCCGACCAGTTCAGACACGAGTTACCGGTGCACTCGGCCGAGCACCGAAGACCGCATCGGCCGAGTGACGATACCACGTCCGCCCGAGTGGCGCCCAGACGAGGCCCTTCCAAAACATCGAAGTTACTGTTTTTCGGCTGCCTGAGCTTCAGAAGACCCACTCGGCCGAGTGGTAAATCCCGTCCGCCCGAGTGCAGTGAAGCCATCGGCCGAGTGACGACAACTCACTCAGCCGAGCCGCCCCCGAACTGAAGACCCCTGAAAGTCCCGACTTACTGGAAAATTGCAGGGTTTTCACTTGGCCGAGCGACTTTTGTCACTCGGCCGAGTGCGATGCGCTGCCTGTAGCGAAAACTGCGGAAAACAGGCTGTGCAGGGGTATTTTGGTCACGATTTTTGGACGATTTTTGGGGCTATTTAAGCCCTGTTTTTACCCTAGTTTGGAGAGCTCTCTCTTAGATTTTTTGCAGCTTTTTAGATTACTTTTTAGCTTTATTATTATGATTGGAGAAGAGAAAAAACTTGGATCTTTGTTGGATTAATTGAAGAATTACATTGGTTTGCATTTCTCTTCCCTAAAAATTCTATTTTTATTGTTTATATCATTGTTGTGATGAATTCTATTGCTTATTTCATTGATTATTTTTGTGCTATTGCTATGATTTGTGAGTAGTCTCCACGTCTTGGGGCGTGGGGATGAACCCTACAAGCCCTATTTCCTATTTGTGATGAATTGGTAGAAATTGAGCTAGAATTGCTATTAGGGATTAGATTGGGATCGATTTACTACGGATAGCTAGGAATTCATATCAATTGGGATTTGCAAGAGATTGGATCCCAATTTGATAGGAAGCCCTAGAAATCCGAATTGGGTTGGAGTCGGATTTTCGAAGTATCGGTTTGCAAGAGATTGGACCGATACCAGGATTTCCGATTGCAATTCCATGCTAATACCCGTTTGCAAGAGATTGGACGGGTAGGAACTATCCTAATTTAGATTGTGGACCGAGTTTGCAAGAGATTGGGTTCAGTGCGCAATTGGACGATGATGTTGATCCTAATGCTAGCTTCCCTAGGCTAGGGTTTGCAAGAGATTGGACCCAAACCTAGGATAGCTATAGACTGGCAACAGCGCGAGAGCGTGAGCTTGGTTCTACATTCAGTTGCAACTAGTTCATCCGAATTCTCTTTCTAGCAATTTTGATACTGACGAACCACATTTATGAAATACGGTGAGTAGCGGGAATTCCCCATTCCCTAGACGTTCTTTATTTGATTTGATATTTCGCACATTTGTCTGACGATTGTGACAGGATCGCCAAAGGCAATTTTCTCTATTCTTAAATAGCCAGGTTGATTGGGAATACGCACGGTCATTCGTCCTCCCTGTGTTCGATATCCCGCTCGCCGCTACATCGTGCGCTTGCGGTAAAACTACAACCGTTCTTTGGGTGTATATCCGGAGCGATCACAAAGAAGGCAAGGAATGCTTCAAACCTGTGAGAGACTGGAATTCTGATGAGGAACGTGCTGCCTTAGGAAACTCAAAGGCAGTTAACGCCATCTTTACTGCTGTTGATGAAGAGCAGTTCAAGCTTATATCAACTTGTGAGCATGCTAAAGAAGCTTGGGACATTCTTCAAAACGTGCATGAAGGAACCAGCACTGTTAAGGCCTCAAAATTGCAAATGCTCGCCAGTTAGTTTGAAAATCTGAGGATGAATGAAAACGAGACGGTTGCTGAATTCAATGGAAGATTGAGAGATATTGCAAATCAGGCATTCCAACTGGGTAAGAAGTATTCACAAAAGAAACTTGTTGAAAAGACCCTGAGGTCCTTGCCAGATAAATTTTCAGCAAAGATTGCAGTAATAGAGGAAGTAAGGAACACATCGACCATGAGATTGGATGAACTCATTGGCTCTCTACAGACCTATGAGATGAATCTCAATCAAACCAAAAAGGAGAAGGGTGTTGCCTTGAAGACTGAAGCCAGTGAATTGTCAAAATCTGATAATGAGTCAGAACTCGAAGATGATATCGCTCTTCTCACCAAAAACTTTAGCAAGATGATGAGAAAGATTAGCAACAGAGGCCAGAATTTCAAAGCCACTAATAAAAAGGTGCGGTCAGGACCTCCTGCTGGTGAAAAGAGTGTTGGTCGTCCTATACAAAGGTATGAGTCTAAAAACAAAGGAAAGGGAATACATTGTAGAGAATGTGAAGGGTTCGGACATATACAGGCAGAATGTGCAAACACCCTTAAGAAGCAAAAAGGGAAATCCCTCGCCAGCACCTGGAGCGATGAAGACTCTGGAGGTAGTGTGGAAGATGAAGACATAACTAGTAATTATGTTGCTTTCACAGCTATTCTGAATGACAAATCTGAAGGCCAGTCCTTCAGTCATGTTGAACATAATGTTGCAACATGTGCTGCAACATCCAAGCACAAGGGAGAAAATGTTGTACGAAGTGTTGTAACAAATGATGCTAGTTCTGACAGTGAAGTTGAATCAGAAGTTGGAAGTGAAGAAGATATTGATGATGAGGAAATCCGCACAGCCTATCAAACTATGTTCTACAAATGGATGGAAATATGTGAAATCAACAAGAAACTGAAAGATGAATGCTCTAAGTTGAGAAGTGAGAAGAATGCAACTCAAGCCAAACTTCTGAAGACTGAAACAAGCCTCCGAAACTGTGAGAGAAATATGAAGAGAGCCTTACTAAGAGCTGAGAAGGCAGAAAGCACTGTTAACAGGTGGAACTCAGGAAAAACCAAACTTGATGACATCCTCAACATGGGAAAAGTGGCTGGAGATCGAACAGGAGTTGGTTATCACAGAGGAAGTCATCTACACACACTCAAGACCAGGAGTAGTCTCAATGCTAAGGAACATGTTAAAAGGAGTTCACATGATGAGGCCAAGTCAAGAGGAAAGAACAGAAAAGGCACTACTTTTAGGCAGCCTATATGCAATTACTGTAAACAAATAGGACACAATGATTGGAGCTGTTTCAGGCGCATGAAGCATGTGAGTGAAGGAAGAAATATTATTCATCCGCAACAGCGAACAAGCATGAAATGGATTAAGAAGTCAGAGCTGATCAGTATGGTTGCTAACACATCTTTGGCTATCTTTGCAGAAAATCAGTGGTATTTTGACAGCGGTTGCTCTCGGCACATGACTGGGAACAAGGGTCTTCTATCTGAGTACACTGCTGGGAATAAAGGTCATGTCACTTTTGGGGATGGACAGAGAAGCAGAGTTATTGGAAAAGGAAATCTGAATATGACAGAAACTCTGAAATTGAAAGATGTGATGCATGTTGAAAATTTAAAGGCTAATCTCATTAGTATCAGTCAGTTGTGCGATCAAGGTCTGCTGGTTCGATTCAACAAAAATGAATGCCTTGTGTTCAATGGTGATGAAGTGTGCATTCTTTCTGGAAAAAGATCTAGTGACAACTGCTACCTGTTGCAAGAACCTGACAGATGTCTAGGTATCACCACGGATGCTTCTGAACAGTGGCATCAGAAGCTAGGACATGTAAATTTCAAGATTCTAATGAAAATCTCCAAAGCAAGAGCTGTCCGTGGAATGCCTACTTTAATCAAGAAGAAAGAAGGAGTGTGCGAAGCCTGCCAACTGGGAAAGCAGAAGAAAGTTAGTCACAAACAAATTCAGAATATCACAACTTCAAAAACTCTGGAGCTGCTACATATGGATCTGATTGGACCCACTTCAGAAACAAGCGTCGGAGGTAAGAAGTACATCTTTGTTTGTGTTGATGATTTTTCACGTTTCACCTGGGTGGATTTTCTGAAGGAGAAATTAGATACTTTCGATGCTTTCAAAAAACTGTGTACTCGTCTTCAAGTTGAAAGAGGAGACAACATAGGGAAAGTCATTCGGATCCGAAGTGATCATGGAAAAGAGTTTGAGAATCACTCATTCTCTGAATTCTGTGAGGCACAAGGTATATGACATGAGTTCTCGGCTCCAAAGACTCCTCAGCAAAACGGAGTTGTTGAAAGGAAGAATCGGACACTTCAGGAAATGGCTCGAGTTATGCTGAATGCCCGAAAAGTGAATGTTAAGTGGTGAGCTGAAGCGATTAACACTGCATGCTACACCATCAACAGAGTTTACCTTCGTCCACGGACTGAGATAACTCCATATGAAATTTGGAAAGGACGAAAGCCTGACGTCTCCTACTTTCATATTTTTGGAAGCAAGTGCTACATCCTGCAAGATCGGACACCAAGACGGAAGTTCGACACCAAGAGTGACAAAGGAATTTTCTTGGGGTATTCTACAAGGAGTCGTGCTTTCCGTGTGCTGAATGAACGAACAGATGTCATGATGGAATCCATTAACGTTGTGGTTGATGATTTTGATCAGGGAGAATCTATTCTAACTGGTGATAAAGGAGTTCAAGAAGACAGAAATGAGGATGATGTTCGTGTTGAAAGTGATGTTGCAACAAACAAGACCAAACAGAACAATGTTGAACAAATTGTTGCAACACAGGACACTGCCACCATGGAGTCGATTCAAGTAGAAGCTGAAAATGCTCAAGATGCTGAGGGAGTTACAAAGATTATACGAGACCATCCGCCGGAGCTAATCATTGGTGACGTTCACGACAGTCGTCGCACCAGAGGTACTAGTCGTGTTAATTACAGAGATCTGGCTGGGTATGCTTGCTTTCTTTCTACTATCGAACCCAAAAATGAGAAGGAAGCAATTGGTGATGATTTCTAGGTCTCGGCTATGCAATAGGAACTAAACCAATTCCAACGAAATGACGACTGGAGTCTTGTGGAGAGACCAAAAGGAACAAATGTCATCGGGACAAAATGGATATTCAAAAACAAGACAGATGAGAAGGGAAACGTTACTCGCAATAAAGCCCGGCTTGTTGCTCAAGGGTATACCCAAGTGGAAGGCATTGACTTCGATGAGACATTCGCTCCAGTAGCTCGGTTGGAATCTATTAGACTATTACTAGCGGTTGCCTGTAGTTTAAATTTCAAACTGCACCAAATGGACGTGAAAAGTGCCTTTCTGAACGGGCTGTTGAATGAAGAAGTGTATGTTGAACAACCCAAAGGCTTTGCTGA
>CM061142.1:177183074-177245574 GCA_030789695.1 Scilla litardierei
GAATTGAATTGAGATCAAAGGACAAGGGTCTAGAGATGTCCTATGACCGAAAGTAGATGTGTGTGAGTGCTCCATCAAAGTTCTACTTCTAAGCTACATACTAGAAGAGATAAAAGAAAATTTACATTGACGAATAATCTCTTCTTTCCATCGTATGAGCTTGAAGTCTTTACGGAGCTTCAATCATCAATCTACTATCATCCAATTCATATCATTTGCCTTCAATCACGTTTGTGAGTCATCCATTGCTAGTTGATCTTCATAGTAAGCTTAGGCAATGAATTAACTGCAAAATAGGGGATTAGTCACAAGTATTTATGTTTGCTCATCATTAACACCAAGAGGGAGAAGTCCAATACTCAACATTCTCCCCCTTTTTGATGATGACGAACAAACATAAACAAAAAGATAAATAGTTGTGCGCAATGAAAACTTACTCCCCCTACATAGATGCCAATCAAGTTAGCCAACAAATATTAGAGCATCTACATAGCAATTGAAGCAAATTAGTGAGATATGAATGAATTTAATTCAAGAAATCTAAGAAATAAAATCCCTATTCATTGTAATCTTACTCCCCCTGAATCTAAGGCAACGAAAATCTTAGATTCAAGCGTTAGAACATACTTAGCACATCCATTATGAATCTTGTATGTTTATTTCTCTCCCCCTATGGCATTATCCAAAAAGGTGGTAGCAAATAACAACAACAATAATAGTGCTAAAATACGAATTAACAACAATCAAGGAGTATAAAGATATATCGAATCAAAAACTCATAAAATCTCATCATATACACATGTGAGTAATGGAATTGAAATCCAATATCAACATTTTAGATATTCGAAATGAAAATAATTTTCACAAATTCATCACATCAACGAAAGAGCATGAATTAACCAATATCAAATCCATGTATTGTCTCAAAAGCACATCAAGGAGAGTGAAGCATACATAGAGACAATATATCATACATCACACAAATATGATAAGCAATAAAGCAAAGTGTGACACAAAAGAGGGTGCAACATCATATATATATATATATATATATATATATATATATATATATATATATATATATATAGATATAAAGCAGCTGAGTACATCAACGGATGGTCATCAACATGGCCATCCCAAAAAGATACATCATGATCAACAAAAAATAAATACATCATGACGACATCAAAGAGTATATTATCATTCATATATAAAAGTGTCGCAGACAGCATCATCCATCATACACAAACAAAACATATATCATCACTCAAAATAACATCACTCAAAATCATCGATCTAAGGGTGAGTGTCTCCAGGGGCTGCGGACGAGGAAGCAGGCTCTGAAGCAGCAGGAGTGTCCTCTAGAGGAGGGTCAGAAGGAGCAACAGAAGAAGCAGCAGCAGCATCCTGTGTAGAAGCAACACCAGGAGGCTCAACGACTCCAGAAGGCTGAGGAGGCACATGAGGCTGAGGAAGATACTGTCTCAAATCCTCAGGGAAGGGAATTCCCTGATGGAGGATAGAGAGAGAGAGAGAGAGAGAGAGAGAGAGAGAGAGAGAGAGACAGCAGCCTGTAGATACCAGAGACCATCGCCAAAAGAGTACCATGTGATGGTGGAGCAGATGATGATGAAGGCAAATCAGCTGGAGGCACAGTGGATGAGGATGGAGCTGAAGTAGTCTTCCTCTTCTTCGAGGCAGTCTGCAGAGCCGAAGAGGACTTCGACTTCGCAGAAGCATCGAGGAGAGGGCCAAAGGGCATGGGCTCGTAACGAGTCAAGTCAATACCAAAGTGACGGAAGACACGAGTCAAAAGACCACCAAAGGGAATGTGAGACGAGGAGGACGTGAACTCAACCTTGTCCATCCTGTCAAGGAGGACACCGGCCCAGTTCACGGGCATGCCAGAGAAAATAGCATACATACACTTTAGTATATCCTGAGACGGCTGGTCAGACGATCCATATCTCGGCAGAATGTTGGACTTCACCACTAGGTGAACAGCCCAACCCCGTGCAGAGAACATGGATGATCTGACACCCGAATCAAGAGCTAAAGGAACCTCTCAAAACATATCCTGGAGAACAGACTGGTCAAGATCGTCAATCTCAGAAAAGCTGATATCAGTGGGGAGGGAACCGACAGAAGGAATCCTAAGAATAGTCCCTAAGAGAGAGGGAGTGATCTGAATGTGGGTGCCCTGGACGACAGTATCAAGAATGTCGGTAGTCGAATACTCACCGCGAACGCGGTTCGCATAGAAGAGCTTCACCAGAAATGGGTAGGCTCTGGGGGACTCGCTCTGAGAGAAGCGAAAAAGATCGGCCAGGTGAGTAGCAGACAGAATGTCAGATAGTCTCTCAGCAGTGAATGCGGGGAAAGCAATGTACCGCTCCCTAAGTAGGTTGATCCCTAGGAGAGAGTGAAACTTTGCCAGACAAAGATCGTCTCGGCAAACGGGAACCAGTGGATAAGAGGGGGGTACAGCAAGAGTCTCTTCAGACGCACTGGATACAGAAGGAGACACATGAGGGATCTCAGCAGCAGGCTCACTGATGTGAACACCAGTAGGCTTACGCTGACGATGAATCAAGGGCTGAGCATCGCTCGACGAAGAAGACGGAGAATAACCCGGCGAAGATGAATGCACGGGTGACTGGGCATGCTTGGTTCGATCTTTATAGGGTTTCTTTCTCTTGGAAATGAGTTTCTTTGGAGCCCTAGGTTGTTTAGAAGTGATCTTCTCTTTTCCCTTAGGTTTAAGAGCCATGGAAACAAGAGAAGAAGAACTAAAGCAACAAAAGGAAACAACGAAGATCAAGGGAGAGAAAGCAAACCAACAGAGGGAATACAGACGATCGCGGAGAAGAAGATCAACGACAACAGTAGAACACGGTCGACAACGATGATTAGGAAGAGATCGACGGTTGAAGAAGCGAACACGATCGTTTTTGTAGAGAGAAACGAGCGGGAAGTTGAACGGTCGAAGCGGAGGAGAGGGAAAATCGACGTGGGGAGTGATCGCGTCGACTGAATATAAAATAGGGGAAATCAATCTGAGCCGTTGGATCAAGGAATCGACGGCTCGGATCAAATCACATGAACCGACACAGCAGGAGACAGTCGACTGGAGAACAAAAGTCAGTCGACTGTATGAAGTGATAAAATTAAAGCTCAGAGTGATGGGCAGTCGACTGGTAAGTATAATGCAGTCGCCTGTCCACTGGACAGTCGATTGACATATACTCAACAGTCGGCTGGCCGAGAATTAATACAAATCACAAGAATAACAGAGAACACTGTAAAAATTCGACAGAGAGTACAGTCGCCTGATAACTAAATTGCAGTCGCCTGTAAAACTAACAGTCGATTGTAGAACAGTCATCAGTCGGCTGTGCGAAAGATATCAATTTTCATATGGAGGATATAGAGTAGGGCAGTCGACTGTCAAAAGAAAAACAGTCGTCTGTCCTGGTCCAAAAATGCACAGTGAGATAGAATTCCAGAGAATAAGAACACTCACCCTAGGACCTATACTCTAATCACAAATACATCTTAAAATCATTATGAAAACAATAAATCTATTGAAACACAAATTATTCCAATCAACTTCGAAAACTCATGAAATCAAATAAGTCACAATTGCCTTTCTTAATCTCATAAAACAATAACGCACATAAAGAAAGACAATCAAAAGGATATGAGCTCAATAAGGAGTTATAGCATGAAAATTGAGCTTCAAGATTTCAGATTCACCCATAATTCCCAATTCTCCACGCAACCTCACAAATGAATCTTCTTTAAGAGGTTTAGTGAAGATATCAGCAATTTGTGTTTGGGTTTCAATGTACTCTAAGATGATGTCCTTCTTAGCTACATGATCATTTATAAAATGGTGTCTCACGTCTATGTGTTTGGTACGGGAGTGGTGTACCGGATTCTTGGAAAGACAAATAGCACTGTGGTTATCAACCATGATAGGGCAAGTATCACAATTGACACCATAGTCACTAAGAGTGTGTCTCATCCAAAGAACTTATGCACATGCAAGACCCGCGGTAATATATTCCGCTTCAGTCATGGACAATGACACCGAATTCTGTTTCTTAGAGAACCAAGAAACTAAAGAATTTCCTAAGAAATGGCATGTGCCACTAGTACTTTTCCTGTCGGACTTGCATCCGACAAAGTCGGCATCACTATATGAGATTAACTCATACGTGCTAGACTTAGGGTAAAGTAACCCATAATCTAGGGATTGATTGAGATAACGAAATATTCGTTTAACCGCAATCAAGTGTGACTCCTTAGGTCTTGCTTGATATCTAGCACATATACATACTGAAAACATGATATCGGGCCTACTAGCGGTTAAGTAAAGTAAGCTACCGATCATACCTCGATATAGACGAACGTCTACATCTTTTCCGCTTTCATCCTTGTGTAGATGAGTAGTAGTACTCATGGGAGTCCTTTTGCTTGAAGACGATTCCATCCCGAATCGCTTAATAAGCTCCCCGGTGTACTTTGTCTGATGTATGAAAGTGCCATTCTCCATTTGTCGAATTTGCAATCCGAGGAAGTAGGTGAGCTCTCTTATGTGGCTCATCTCAAACTCATCCTTCATAGACTTGGAAAATTCTTGACAAAGATTAAAGTTAGTAGAACCGAAAATAATATCATCTACATAAACTTGAATCAAAAGAATGTCATTTTCATAATCTTTAATGAAGAGTGTAGAATCAACTTCTCCCATTTTAAAACCTAAATTCAAAAGAAAGGTCTTAAGGCGATCATACCAAGCTCTAGGAGCTTGTCGCAATCCATACAACGCTTTCTTAAGTTTGAAAACATGGTTTGGAAATTTCTCATGAATAAAACCGGGAGGTTGAGAAATATAGACTTCTTCATTTACAAATCCATTTAAAAATGCACTTTTAACATCCATTTGAAATAATTTAAAATTCTTATGGGATGCAAAAGATAAAAGCAGCCTAATAGCTTCTAATCTAGCTACGGGGGCAAAGGATTCTTCGAAATCAATACCTTCCTCTTGCCGGTAGCCTTGAGCTACTAACCTTGCTTTATTCCGTGTGATTACCTCGTTTTCATCCGTTTTGTTCTTGAAGATCCATTTGGTCCCAATAGCTTGGTGACCACTTGGAAGAGGTACAAGTTCCCAAACTTCATTTCTCTCGAATTGCGCTAGTTCTTCTTCCATTGCCACTATCCAAGAGCTATCCTCACAAGCTTCTTGAATGTTCTTTGGCTCAATGGTAGAGACGAATGCGCAATGGGAGAATTCTTCAATTCTTGATCTCGTTCGAACACCCACACCAATATCTCCAATAATTTGGTTATGGGGATGGTTGCGAACGGTTGGATAAGCTTTGGGTAAACCTGGATCACTAGGAACAACTTCAACAACTTCGTTAGAAGTGTTAGTCTCAATAATATTATCATTAATCTTAACATTATTAAGAGAATCACAAAGAATATCTACATTATTAGCATCAACATGAGGAAATTCAAAATCTTCATAAAAAGATACGTGAAGTGATTCCTCAATCGTTGAAGAAGTTTTGGTGTATATTCGATAGGCTTTGCTACGTGTGGAATATCCAACAAAAATTCCTTCATCGGATCTTGGCTCAAATTTGTCTAAATTACCAAAGGTGTTCTTTATAAAACATTTTGAACCAAAGACACGAAAATATTTCACTTGAGGCTTTTTATCGTAAAACAACTCAAAACAAGTTTTGTTTGTTCGGGGTCTCACTAGGATTCTATTGAGCATATAACATGTCGTGTGCATCGCTTCTGCCCAAAATTGTAGTCCTAAATGACTATCATGGAGCATAGTGCGAGCACACTCAATAAGAGTCATATTCTTTCTTTCTACAACACCATTTTGTGGTGGTGCACGAGAAAAGGAAAAGTTATGAGTTATCCCGGAGTCATCACAAAACTTAGTAAAAGACTCATTCTCAAATTCTCTTCCATGATCACTGCGAATAGTGATAATGGTGGATCATAAAAGATTCTGAATCTTCTTTGCAAATTTGGTAAACTCTTCATGAGCTTCATTCTTATTAGTTAAGAATGAAACCCAAGTAAATCTAGAAAAGTCGTCAACGACAACTAGTCCATAATGAGCATTACCTAAAGAAGCGGTTCTAGTTGGCCCAAATAAATCTAGATGAAGAAGTTCTAGGGGCCTCTTAGAAGTAATCCCTTCTTTAAGCTTAAATGAAGATTTACTTAGTTTACCTCTTTGACAAGAATCACAAAAGTTTTTCTTATTAAAAACAATCTTAGGAAAACCTTTGACTAGATCATGCTTAGCTATCTTATATAAGTGCTTGAAGTGAACATGACCAAAATGGTGATGCCATAATAGTTGTTCACTTGTGTTAGCAACTAAGCAATGCTCTACGGTTTTAGGCAAGCTTAAATAATAAATATTTTTACGCCTAATACCGGAAAATAAAACATTTGAATCACAATCAACAATAGTACACAATCCTTCTCTGAAGTTAACCTTGTAACCTTTGTCACAAAGTTGACTTAAGGAAATGAGGTTGTGACATAAACCACTAACAAGATAAACATTAGTAATTAGGGGTTTGGAAGGATTACCAACGATACCTACTTCAATGATGGTTCCCTTTTGATTACCTCCAAAAGTGACCGTTGCACCATCTTTGATGCTAATCACTTCGGAGAGCAATGAGGGATCTCCCGTCATGTGTTTGGAGCAACCGCTATCAAGAATCCATCCTTTTCCTTTAGAGCTAATAAGGCATTTATTGCTCTTCTTCTTTCTCTTGGGTACCTATATAATATACCATAAGCTTATGGTACCCAATGTTTGTTGGGTCCAAGGGGATTAGCCCTTTGGAAGCCAAGTCCAAGTGGACTTCCGCTTCCCAACATAGTTACTATTTCTAATTACATCATGAAAGTAGGAATCAACATAAGCATTCCTAACATTTAGACTAGTGTTCTTAGGACCCCAAATAGTGTACATCTTGGGAGTCCTATTCCTAGTTGCATGCATATGAGTTGGATTTCTATGTGGTGCATGCTTCTTAGGAACATGATTTCTAGCATAAAGATGTGGTGGAGGATATGCAGTGTACATTCTAGAATGATATGTATTCTTGGGAGCATGCATATTATATGAAGCATATTGATCATGCATGACATGTGGAGAATTAGCATACATGAAAGAATGATGTGTATGAGCATATGGGTGTGTGGGAGCACGTACATGAGTATTTCTCATGTGTGATTGTGTACGTGTCCGTGGGTGCGGAGCATAAATGTGTCATGATTATCCACTTGTGAAGTAGGATGTTTCCTACGTGGATGAGTATTAGTGTACATATAAGCATGGCCTTGCTTTTGGTTTCCACCCTTAGTGGGTTTCTTGCCAAAAGGAAGAGAAGGTGATGTGGTGACATTCTTGGTAGGATTCCTACCTATAGTGTCTTTGACACCCCTTGTGGATGCACCGGAGGAAGGCCTCACAAAATCTATAGTGACACCACTATAGGAGGTGCGATCATTAGATGTATTCGCTTTTACAAATCCAAGGCCAACACGATGTGTGGCCGGAAATTGATTTGCAAGAAAATCATCCAATTGTCCTTGTCCCTTATTGAATCTCACAATACGGGAGGACATGAGCTCATATTTCTCCTTTAAAGAAGAAATGTTGGTATCCAAGGTGGACACCCGTGCTTTGAGCTCGTGCACTTGGGTTTTCAGAGAATCATTCTCTAATCCCAATTGTGTGTGGCGTGTAACTAGATCACTATTATCCCTGGGATGTGTTTGATTTAGTTGAGATTTGAGGGAATTCACCTCATCTCTCAATGTGACATTTTGAGAAGCTAAGTTTGATTTCTCAAGGGTTAAAGTATCAACAATGGTGTCATTGTTGATAATACATAGAATGGATGACTTGCTAACTTTTGATTTCTTTAAGCTAGAGTATCTAAGCATTAAAGATTGGTATTTAGCAAATAGTTCTTCATTAGCTATGTGAAGTTCATCCATTGTTACCTCGGTGTTATCCGTATCGGAATCACTCTCATCCGAGAGTGGGTCTTCAAGTGCCATGAAGCACATGTGGGCGCTCTCACCCTTCTCATCATCGGAATCGCTTGATGAGTCATCACTTGAGTCATCAAAGGTACCGACGAGTCCTTTCTTCTTGTCTTTCTTGTTCTTGTTGGACTTGTGGTACTTTGGTGCCTTCCACTTTTCTTTGTTGTTTACCATTGGGCAATCCCTCTTGATGTGCCCTGGCTTATTACACTTATAACAAAGAGAGGAAGTAGCATTAGTAGATTCAAAACGTTTGTTGGAGGGAAATTTACCTTTGCGGAAGAAGCGTTGGAACTTCTTCGTCATTTGGGCCATTTCACCCAAATCCATCTCATTCTCGGATTCATCACTTTCAGAGGATGACGAATTGGCGTTGAATGCCAAAGCTTTCTTCTTGGCCTCCGAGGGATTGATCATGGCTCGAATCTCCAATCGATTATCCCGTCTTACTTCGTAAGACATAAGAGTCCCGATGAGATTCACCACGGTGTAGTTCTTCAAGTCATTGACCTCCTCAATGGCGATTTCTCGTATTTCTCATTTGGAGGTCATCCTCATGATGATCTTCCTTACCTTTTTAGGTTCGATGTAGATTTGGCCAAGGGCTTCCAATTCGTTTGTGATGTCAGTGAAGCGTCCGTACATCGACGCAATGCTCTCATTTTCCTGCATGTGAAATAAGTCGAAGTTTTGCACGGCAACATATAACTTTGAAAGCTTTACCTTATTCGTTCCCTCGTGGGTAACGATGAGATGGTTCCAAATTTGATATGCACTCTTACATGTGCATATCTTGTTGAACTCATTCGGGTCCAATGCACAATGAAGACCGTTCATTGCTTTAGCGTTGTTGACTTCGGCGGACTTCTCGGAAGTCGTCCATTTCTCGAAATCATCTTCAGAGGGCTCGACGTACTCCTTGTGGAGAGTTCTCCAAAGAGAAGCACTCCTAAGGAATGTCTCCATCCTACACTTCCAATAACCAAAGTTAGTACCATTGAAACGTGGAGGACGTACCGTAGATTGACCTTCGAAAAGTGTGGACGCTCCATCACGGTCGTGATTGTTGTACGTAGGCGGCGGAGGAACGTTGTTGTTGTTGGATGCCATAGATAAAACCTTGCGCTCTGATACTAATTGTAAGGACCCTGTCTATGGGGAAAACACTAGAAGGGGGGTTGAATAGTGTTTATGCAAATTTAAAAGGAATTTACGCCAAATAAGATGCAATCCAACAAATAGTACGGAATAGAAAAACAACCCAAAGAGAAACACACGCAAACGCAGTTATGTTTCAAGGGTTCGGATTACCCAAGTCAACTCCCGACTTGTTCCCGGTAATCCTACGTCCCTACCACCCGGATACCACTAGATACTCAAGTTAGAACCCTAACTTGAGGTTCCCTTAAAAACCCACTTGTAGCAACCCTACAAGTGCAATCGAATACAATCGATGTCCTTGACTCCCACAACCAGGGAGCAAGCAAAAACCACTCTCACAACCGAGAGCACAATTCAAATAAAGAAGTTATGAAATCTGAAAGCAACACTTACAATCACCTATGCCTTGAAGTAGAACTTGAAGGAGAAGTGTGATGTGTGTTGAAGAACTCTCTTGGAAGAGAGGAGAAAAGCCCTTTCTCTTGACTGCACCAAATGCCTAGAAGATCAATCTTTGGTTCTAGGTTGGAGAGCAAGAGAACAAGATTTGGAAATACTTAGGGATTTGGATTTGAAAGCTTTGATCTTTGGAAATGAAAGCTTAAAAGATTTTGCAATGAATGAGTAACCTTCCAATAAAACAGTAGAAGCTATATTTATAGATTTCTCAAATCCACAAAACAGTTTAGGCAAAAACCCAATCGAAATCCGTGAGAAAAATCTCAATGGATATAATCTGAACTCGCGACAGTCGACTGTTGAAAAATCCACAGTCGACTGTTGCACAGTTAGCAAGGGTAGGTGAGAATTCATAACGGTAACTTACCACGTGGACAGTCGACTGATGAAGCAAAGACAGTCGTCTGTTAAACCAACAGGCGACTGTACATTCTTTGATAGGTGACTGGCCGGGAGATGAGTAAGTTAGACAAATACTGGAAATCTCACAAGATACAAGACAGACGACTGAAGCAAGTAACACAGTCGACTGTTAATCAGAACAGGCGACTGTATAACCTTAAACAGACGACTGTCACAATCATGAAAAATTTCCAGAGAGCTGAATCAAAGAATTGATTTACAGACAGGCGACTGTTGCAGCATAGACAGTCGACTGATCTAATAGACAATCAACTGTATATACAGCATAAGTCGACTGGCCGTAGAAGTGAGATCAAAACATAGTTTGGGCAAGGAGAGACAGGCGACTGTTGTACAACACATAGTCGACTGTCACAAGGACAGGCGCCTGTGAATCGTTCAATAGTAGCCTGTGCGAAATAATCAGAGAAGGCCCAAAACTGCATTGTAATAGTCTGTGCATAACAAACGACTGTAGAACAAAACACAGTCGACTGTTTTTGAGACAGTCGACTGTAAACTATTCAGCAGTCGGCTGTTATGAACAATCCTAGCACAAACAAAAGAGAATTGAATTGATATCAAAGGACAAGGGTCTAGAGATGTCCTATGACCGAAAGTAGATGTGTGTGAGTGCTCCATCAAAGTTCTACTTCTAAGCTACATACTAGAAGAGATAAAAGAAAAATTACATTGACGAATAATCTCATCTTTCCATCGTATGAGCTTGAAGTCTTTACGGAGCTTCAATCATCAATATACTATCATCCAATTCATATCATTTGCCTTCAATCACGTTTGTGAGTCATCCATTGCTAGTTGATCTTCATAGTAAGCTTAGGCAATGGATTAACTGCTAAATAGGGGATTAGTCATAAGTATTTATGTTTGCTCATCATTAACACCAAGTAGGGAGAAGTCCAATACTCAACAGAGTTTAGCCAACAGAATAAGAAAAAAAATGTACAACTCTATGTTTTCTTTACTTTGGGCTGAATGAATGCAAACAATGAGACAAAGTTTTAACCCAAATTAAATGATTTGAGTGAGCATAAAATATGAAAGATTTCAAGGGTTCGATGTAACAGAAACGAAAGGCCTTTGCAAGATCATTTTTGTGCTCAACATGCGATGAATGCATTGCTTATTTGTACAAAAAGAGTACTATTTCTCTTTGATGCTGATCAGTTTGGGACTTGTACCTCAGTTGGAAACAGGAGCTCCTTAGAGAAGAAATACAGCCGAAGCTGGTCCATGATTTTAGATGGCATTCTTCAGATCCTCAATACCAAAACACCCAGTAAGAATTAAAAATTCAACACTACTTGGCGTTCTCAAATGCCCCTCTCTTCCTTCCCTAAATGCTCGAAACCCAATTCTCAATCTTCAAGCTCATCAACTTCCTACCTGACAGGTAAAATCTTCAATCAGATCAACAAATGAAGAATAATAAACTCGAAATCACAATCCTTACTGTTATTCAAATCTTTTTGAGGTGAAAAATGCAAAAATCAACAAATTAGAATAATTCACACTGATTTAGAACTAAAATAAAAAAGAGGCAATCTTTTGGTGCTGAAAGATCTTAAACCAAAAAATAAAAACAAAAACAAAGAGAACCAATTACCCCAATCCAAGCTGGGATCACATCTACAAAGTCCAAGCCGATGGGATCCTGCAAAAAGAAAGATAAATTGCAACTAAAAAAGAGCTCAAAAGAGGAAAATTAAGCCAAATCCTGCAACACTCTTCAATAACAGTATAATACACAAGCAAGTAGCAAGAGAGAGGGCTCAAATTTAAAGGGGCCAGTGATCGAGAGCTTGATCCTTCTCTCTCGTCGTTGTGGGAGGCTGATGGGTCTGGTGACCTGCCGTAGCCTCCATAGCCCGGTGACCCATATCCACCGTAGGTTCATGCGGGAAGCGATGACGAAGGAAAGGATCTGTCCGCCAATTGCGAGAAGCCTGGCTCAGTCTCTGCTGCAAGAGATGATGAATGATACGATCTTGTCCTCTTCTTCTTCCCTTCCTCTTCCTCCTCTTCTTTGAGCTCATCCTCAAGCTTCTCCTTTTCGTGAGGGGGTTTTGGGGGCAGGGATTTGGGGGGCGAGAGAGAGAGAGAGAGAGAGAGAGAGAGAGAGAGAGAGATTCCCCCCTAATGTTTTGGGCACGAGGTTACATTTTGGGCAGATCGCGGTCTATATTCCCCTCCAAAGTTTACAAATACAAATTTCAAATTTGAATTTTTCAAACAAACTTTCAATTTTCTAATATCTCCCCCCACAAATTTCCCCCCAAACTTATCCTAGTCATCATTTTTAGTTTGTCCCCATCAGCATTTTTGTGGCCACGTAGGACAAACCTTTGTCATACTGGGACAAAATTCAAAAAATGCTCTCCTTTATAGAATATACTAGTCATAACCCGTGCCCGTAGGGCACGGTTCATTTAAAATATTTTCCCTCAAAATCATAAATCCCCTAATTTTAAACGAACAACAATAAGTAAAGAAAATAATTGTTATTTATTTTTCCTAAAAAAATTAAGATCCCCTCAAAATTTAGTTTCCACCAAAAAATTTTGCTCCCCCAAAACTTTTAGTGACTCCCAAAAAAAATATAGTTCCCTCAAATTGTAACATGTGCCCTAAGGGCACTGTTCATTTAAAATATTATCCCCCTTAAAATCCTGGATCCCCTAATTTTAAATGAACAACCATAATTAAAACATAATAATTGTTATTTAGTTCACTCAAAAATTTTATTCCTCCCAAAATTTAGTTTCAAGTTCATCTAGAAAATTCTCCCCTCAAAATCTTGGATCTGCTAATTTTAAACGAACAACAATAATTAAAGCAGATTGATTTTTATATAGTTTATCCCAAAAAATTTAATTCATCTCCAAATTTTAATTCCTTCCAGATCCATTCCCCGCCAAAAATTTAATATCCCAGAGAATTTAGTTTTAGGTGTTTTATTTGTGGTTGCTCAAAAATTTGTCTGTGTTCACCCTAGATGTTTTAGTATCAAAAAGTTCTCCTATCACAGTAGTGTCATCATGCTTGGGGTCCAGAGTTCATAATGGATCCCTCCACCAGTATGATCATGAGCATCGCTCTGGCTAATTCTGTACCTGCAAAATTAATTAGTGAGTGGTTAATGATTCTGAGAGAATATTACGTTTTTTACCCCTTATTTAAACCGTATTTTGTGTATATGAATATATATTTTATCTCTATTAAGTGTGTTTTTGTAATATCATTTAAATAATAGAGTATTTCGCTTGTTTATACACAAAATACAATTATATGGCCTAATTTTGTTTCAATTTTATTTTTCAGGAGAAGCTTGCAATTTTCCGAATCCAACGGCTATTTTTCCACATTTTTCGGAGATCGGAGCAAATTTCTGCGAATTAAAAGGCCCAATAAATCTGTTGTAAAGAGAGAAAAGTAAAAAAAATAAAAAAATTTCGAAAAACGGGGGGCCCACAAGCGGGCCCACCCGCCTGTTACAGGCGGGGCCCACCCGCCTGTACACAGGCGGGGCCCACCCGCCTGTACACAGGCGGGTGCTGGCCCGCCTGTGTACAGGCGGGCCAAGCCCGCCTGTTGAACAGGCGGGTCGGCCCGCCTGTTCAACAGGCGGGTCAAACCCGCCTGTTCAACAGGCGGGTCCAACCCGCCTGTTGACCAGGCGGGCGGCCCGCCTGTATTGACATCCGCCCGCATTTTTCATGCGGGCGGCGTCCGCCAAGTCTTACCTGTGCCCACCTACCCTGTTTTACACATGGGCTGCGCCCGCTAGAGCTGAAGACGACCCGCAGACCCGCTAGCCTATAAATATCGGTATTTTGGGCATAACTTTCACTACACAACTCCAAATTGAGTGATTTTCGTTTCATTTCGAAGCTAAGGAGTTCTTCTATCCATTCCAGAGGAGTTTGCTCAGATCAAGAAGAGTTTTGGGGGTGTTTGGGCTTCAAAAGTGGTGAAAAACTCCATTTCTTTACCCGTTTGTATTAATTTTGTATTACGGTTTGTATTAAAATTATGTTTCTATTAATGAAACTTTCTGTTTTTGTTACCATGCTTGGCTAAAGTATTGTGGGTGTGTTGTGTGGAAGTTAGTGTTGCTAGGATTTTGCTTTCATATCTCCATATTTTGTGCACTTATCGAAACTGTTAAAAAGACGTCGATTTCTTCATTTTTTGAAATACGCACAATCCGTAGAGGAATCCGCTTAGGATGACGTGCCGCGAGGTATTGTCTAAGTGCATCAATCCGTAGAGGAGCCCAAGGAGGGTGATGAACCGCGAGGTTCATCTTTTATAATGTATTATTCAAAGAAATCGCTTGTTTTTACGCTATCTTTTTAATTGAAAAATCATCGTTTTTAAAGTTTTATCTTCCAATCCCCATACCTTGGCATGGATGCGGGATTGAGAAACCATGGAGAATGAATAGCATAACCTATTGCAACACTAACGGAAACACAACACACACACGGTTTTTTATAAATTGTATTTTCACGTTCACGTTTTAAACTTTTGTATTTCTTAAAACGACTTTTACCTCACGCTAAATCCAAATCCAAAATCGCCTTCGAAGGGTGGTTCATCTCTCATCCATTAATTTTTCTAGCTTAATTCTAAACTTTGAAATTTGCAGGTTGTGTTGTCCCTGAGGAATACGATCCTGGTCTCACCAGGTTTACTACTTGACCGACGTCCTATACTTGGGATTATCAGTACAACTTTTTGGACCAGTCAGTTAAGGCCAACATCACAAAGTTAAACCAACATTTTAGTTTCAACAACTACACAAAAAAGAGTTCTTTTAACCATCTAATCGTAGTTCAACCTGAGGATATCTGGTGAGTGGTATATCAAAGAAGACGATATGGATTTATATAGGGATAAAAATTTGAAATCTTGATAATAGTAGAGTATGCTGCCAATTGGCGACATAAAATCCATGTTCATCATATCTGAATAAAGAAGGGAAAAAGGAAAACCCCATTAAGCATCTTCTTCTTCTTCATGAGCTTCTTCAACCCCAAAATGGAACCACTGTTAGAAGCTTTCACGATCAGCCTTCTCAAGATGGCTCGTTGCACATCCTGGAGATAATTCATTTTTACCCTTAACGTTCTATTATTATTAACCTTAGCTGAAAGTGTAAAAGAAAACCGTTGCAAAAATTTAAAAGCTCCATTATTATTAACCTTCTTCATGAATTTAACATCATGAATTAAGTATATAGTTTTCCTTTCCCGGTCTATTTTTTTGTTTAAGGATGTGTTTCTGTTTTTTCATCAACATATGTATTGGTCAAGTTATTATATGCATTTTGTCTCTTCTTTCAGGATACCTGCATAGGACTGAATTCTGTCAACAGGATTATTAAAGGCAAGGATATTAGGGGAGTTTTTGGCCATATATTGGGGACTATGATGAGAAGTTTTTCACTGCAGTTGAAGTTCCCTCCAGAAATAGGTTGACATTATTTGATTATTATGGCATTTCTCATTGTTATGACTATTTATAAGATTTCATAGAACATATGTGTGAATCGCTACTTGTGGCATATTTCATCTATAATTTATTTTTTTCCCTCGACAGCCTATTTCACGTGGTGGTTGAAACAGATGAGATATCAACCCAGATAATCTGGAGCCTTACTCAAGAGAAAGGTGGACGTGTTACATATATACCTCTAAATAGGGTCAAAACTCCACATATAGAGTATCCACACAATCCAGATGTGGTGCCGCTGCTGAAAAAACTGAACTTTCAGTCTGAGTATGGTCCTGAGTATGGTCCTGCTTTTAAACAGGTATCTTCGGCATCTGCCATTCTTATGAACTTAGTAATTCTATGGTCTATTTTTAGATTATATGGTTTTTCATATGTTACTGGAGTTCGTTAATTATTAGTTATAATGATTCTATAGCACACACCTGATGGCCATACACTGAAATTGCATCCTGCATTGTGCTCAAGTTGTAAAAAACCCCTAATACATTTTAAAATTAACCTGACAGGCATACACTAACATTCTGTCCCCTCTTGTGTATTCGCTTGAGTTTAGAGCCATCAATTTTTTATAGCTTGTTTGGTTTGCAGCACTAAATTGTTGGAATATTGATATCTTGCATAAGTGGGTGGCATCATTCGTATGATCAGAGCAATTTTTCTATATGACGGTTGAGGAGTGTCTTAAGATTTACGCTACAGAAATTGTCCTACTATATCTTATACAATAGATCAAATCACAGTTTTATATTGGAGCTTTAAGAACAATTGGGAAAGAACAGTTTAACATGTTTCATGATCAGTTGTATCATTTGTTGCATAGATGAATATGCACGTAAGGAAATACAAATCAAAGGATAAATTGTTAGCCTAATAAAACCCTTGATTGTCATCCCTCAAGTTATCACTGAGCAAGTGGAAGGTTTGTAATATTGCAATTTATTAAGAGGTCTCACTTACAGTAGCCATTAGTCATTAATCTGTTGGCTCAACTATGTATCATCCACTTGTGACTATTTTGTTGAAACTGAGAGCTTCTCTTTGAGATCTTCAAGTTTGGGGGAAAGAAGAGAAACCATTTTTTAATAGGAAGGTGATTGGGTTTTTTTTGGGTCTGGTGCTATGACAAAAATGACCAATTAAATGCAAAAGTTTTCAAATTAAAGACATATCATTCAAATCCATTTACATGAATTATTTTTTTGCTGAATCACAGATTGGCACAGAGGCATACACATACAATTATATAAATTGCAATCCTAATTTTGGATTTAAATTTGAATATAAATTAAAGAAAGGCAAAAAAACAGAAGAAATTCTTGCCCGTAAAGAAAGCCTCGTATCATCCCCATCTTGAATCCAGAGCTCGATCGGTCCAGCAAGCTAAAATGGCAGCAAGACCGACGAAACCTTATGATCATTCTTCAACCTCCTCCGCCAGAGACTTCTCATCTTCATGATCAACCCTAAATATTGGCAAATCCATGAAATCCCATCGACTCACATCATCCAAAAGCTTAATCGGCACAACCTTCTTATTGAACTGGATATCAAACTCGTACACCACCGTCTCACCAATGCATCCCTCACATCGAATCCTGACACCTTCACACCCTGGAACATCATTCCCTTCATGACCCCATCTCACAAATCTGGGTAATGGCGCAAAATTGGATTATGGTTAAAATCTTATTGAAAATTATCGGGAAATGAAGTAAAATTATCGGGGTTAAGGGTTAAAAAGAAGTAAAAATTTTCGAATCCTTATCAAGTACTGGAACCCCAAATCCATTTCAGTAATAATTTCAGTAATAATTATCAAGTCAGTAATAATTGTAACCTCGCAGGGGTTGAGGGTTTAATCTGGGAGCCATTTCAGTAATAATTTCCCAAAGCCTGATAATTTAAAAGAAGGGAATTTAAAAGAAGTTACTCTCAAATCTCTTTAATTTGATCCGTGCCTGGGAATTTAAAAACAAAGAAAATCTTATCCGTGCCTGATAATTTTTCCCTCGTACGCGGAAAGAAGGGATTTTTCCCTGTTTGGAGCCTGATAATTTCCCAAAGCCATTTCGATATCTTTCGAAACACCTTCACACCCTGGAACCCCAAATCCCTTCATGATCACATCTTTCGAATCCTGTTAACGCCACATAAGAAGTCACAATTTTTAACCAATCCCAGTAACAATTTGACATATTATATATGAGCCCTCAACCAAACCAATCCCAAAATTAAACTTGTTCAAATACAACCTTGCTGGACGAAAAATTATTGGCCATAAGATGGCTTCATCAAGATGAATTCTGATGGTAGGACTGGATGCTCAAATGAGCTTGCTTGTGATATCTAGTAGTTTTTACGCGGCATACCGAGGATGCATAAATTAGAGAAAAAATCACCGATCAAAGGAACCAACCTTGTAACTTTAATATATATAAGTTACAATACATAATAAGTGTGTCCTTCGTATTGTTTGTTATTAGTTCTATGATATAAAGTGGTCTTCATCTAGCACATATATACATTTACGTTTTCCAGTTCTATTGATAAACAACAATTATGATTTAATTATAGAACACATTGATAACATAATATATGCATATTTTTCATCGACTGTGGTGTTTGTCATTTAATCAAATGCCTCAACATGTTGCCCAAGATCTGCTAGGCAACATATCATCCCCTGCCCTATATGCACCCAATATCCGCCATGTAGAACATTGGATATTAAAAACTTTCTCACATCCATGTGTAAGTGTAGAAATGACTAATATTGTCCAAGTAAACCATGTGCTAGACACATTGAAACATATTTACTACCTTCTTTAGAAAAGTTATGGAGAAAAGTATTTTGTAAACTTATATAATCGAGCAATATGTTCCGAGGTTAACAAAAGAGACTTTCAATGGACACAATGTGTGGACAGAGGGCACCCATGAATCCTGTGCTAAATATGATAGACAAATGAACCACGAACCTAGTTTCCCAATTTCTTTCAGCTGTACCCATGGATGTCATTTTTATTTCATTTTCAGTTTTGTCAGATAACCACTTTATCAAAAAGCATAAAACTAATAATTGACGTTGCCACAAAATCTTAAAAAGTTAACATAAATTCAGAGCGAGAGATGGGTGGAAATGTGTGTGAGACCTGGCAGTCTGAGGTGCCAAAAACATTGCTCCCACCAAAAATAGTATAATTGAGATTGCTTCTTCATTTTTTGTGTTTTGCTCCAAAAAGGACCTAATTCTCAACAATGATGATAAGCAATACTAAAGAGAACCTAGATCAAAATTTCACGCCACAGAAAAATGCTTACCTGAAGAGCGACCAAGAGAAGCCTCGGACTTGCTGAGCAATTTAAGGTAGAGCTCAGTCTCAGGTTGTCATTGCTTTTATCCAGAAACTCCATTATTGCTAAAATTCCACCTTCTGCTCATGTCCTAAAATAAGTCTGAAATTATGGCATCTTAATATTTGAAGTCAAACAATACAGAAATTTCATTAAGTTGGTAACATAGGAAAATGGATGGAGTTGCTCAAGTCCTTCAGCTAATATAAGTAACTCTAGCAGCAATTGAATATTTCCAGGGGAAAAGAAGTCAAATTGACTTGGTGTTACATACATGATGGTTTCTTTGTTGAGATGTAAACGTTAATTTCAATTGAATTTCCACACAATGGTTTCCACAAAATTTTCATTAGGAACACTGTGACTAAAGCGTATTATAACACCAACAATTATATTCAAAAAATTAAGTACTTCAATTTGACCAAGATAAGAACATGTTTCAGTGACTTAAGGAACATTAAGTTTTAAGGCTTCCCATGCAGGGACAAAAACATGTTTAACAAAGTTCTGAAATTTCCACCAACTGGCTATATACATTACAAAATCAGGAAGGTTCACAAATAAAATTGGCGCCCCATCTAATGCCTCAATTCCACCCCAAAATTCTACAGAAAAAAGAAAATATGGATCAGTAAGATGATTTGCCACATTTGTAATAAAATTTTCCAAGTGGAGCAAAATTATCAGAAATATTCAATTAGCACTTTAAAAGCTGTTCATATAGCCAAAAAGCTAGTAGTTCTACTGATTTTCACTACAATTCAGAAATTACAATGATGTGACATGCCCTCACACAATATCACCTTAATTTCAACAATTCAATATCTATCTCGAATCAGGACTCTTTCAATTATAAGAAATCGTGAACGGAATCACTCAAAAACCATCACAAACTTAGAAACAAGAAAATCTTAACGGTAAAACAATCAAAAAACCCCCCAAAATCTCTCATGCATTAGAAATACAAATTAAAAGATCAATTTAAACCACAAAAATAATGTCAATAAAGAAAAAAACAGAGAACAAAGTACCACATTTGTGATTACAGGTCCGATCATTTCTTCCGATTAGAACTTACCATGATAAATGACAAACGTATATCAAATGAATCAAACCCTAACGCCAAACAATAGTGAACCTCAAAATCTATTACGACATTAAAACCACAGGCATTAAATTCCAACGAAATTAGATACAAGAAAAAAATTAATAGATCAATCAACAACATAAAATAAATTGAATTCAAAAGAGAGAATGGAGAAAGAGAGAAAGAAATAACCTCAAGATGGAATTTTTTGTGAATTGATGGCGATCGAATACTTGATCGTCACTCGCCAGGGGATGTATATGACAAAGGCGGTGGAAAGTCTGCTTTTTTAATTTTTAAAGATGGAATTTTTGGATTGAGTTTTCCCCCAAACTCCGAATCCTATGATACCTGATGCACATCGAAAGGAATTTATATTATGACAATTGACAGTGGTATGTCGAAATAATTGATGCTCTATGTCAATTCCTTGATGCAATCATCTGTGTCTTTCATAATTGTAATGATCAAAACTAACAAAATAAATCCTATCTATCCATAGAAAAGGATACATCAAAATCAAACGCAAACATAGGAAACCAATGGTGCGTTTATGGTCTCATACCATTACAATAATCCTTCCACCGGAACTCAGCTGACTGATGGGGTGGTGTAATCTTAGACCCCTCCGAAGGGAAACTCGTCCAAAACTTCTCCCTTGGATCAAAATCCCCAGGTCTCCCTCAGTTGGGTCGAAGCTGGCTTCCCAATAGAGTACCTAACAAAGAACAAACATATATATAACCCAAATGAGAAAAATCAGCAAAAACAACAAAAAATCAAACATGAAACTCATCCATCCACACAAGCAAAAAATCAAACACCTGATGCCCAATTACAGATTCAGCATCAGAGCATAATTCTTCCCCGATTTCTTCAGATCATAACTCATCCATTCCCTTCGATGTAGTCTTCCCCGATTTCTTCGCATCTCTGATGCCCTAAAAACAACACGGACTACTCCCTCTCCCCATCAACATGGACTCCTCCCACAGCAAACATTTCATGGCACCTTTTTGGTGACTATCTTATTATCCTTCTTCCCCTTGAAAATCTTATCCAACACCTTATGCAAATAATGCCCAAAAGGCCCAAAGAACTGAAATTCTGCCCAAAAAAAGAAAATTCAACATTAAAACACAAAAAGAAGGGCAAAAAAAGAGAGTTTTAATCAACGGAGCTTGAGGATGCCGGAGCTTGAGCTTACGATTTTGAGGAGGAGGCGCTTGAGCTGGAGCTTGGGGATGCCGGAGATCTTCTGGGCAACGGAATCGCTGACGCAGGGATGTGGCAGGGGTCTCGACGGTGGGAGGTCGGAGGAAGGCAGGGGGTCCGGTAGGAGGTTGGGCTGGGGTTGAAGCCAAGGGGAGGTCGATCGGAGGTAGAGGGGGCTGAGGTCGGGGTCGTAGGGAAGTGGAAGGGGAGAGAGAGGGGATGCTGAGAAAGGAATTTTATTTGAGTTTCTCAAAGGCAACAGTCAAAGCACTTCCCCCCGAAAATTCTATGATTTCAATGATTTATTTTTCAAAATTTCAAAATTCCAACTCACTTCCCCATGAAAATTCAAACATTCCCTCAAAATTTCCTCCCTAAATTTCAAAATCACAAATCAAACCCTTAACAAATTTCTCTTATCCAATATCTCTTATCCAAAAACTCATGATAACATCCCTCATTTGTATACCCCAAATACAATTCAAACCCTTATCCAATTTCTCTTATCCAATATCTCTTATCCAAAAACTCATCATAACATCCCTCATTTTTATAACCCAAATACAATTCAAACCCTTATCCAATTTCTCTTATCCAAAAACTCTTATCCAATAACCCATGATAACATCCCTGTTTTATTATTTATATATATATATATATATATATATATATATATATATATATATATATATATATATATATATATATATATATATATATATATATATATATATATAATGGTAGCGAGATGAGGGGAGGCTCCGAATTTTCAGGGGGCGATTTAGGGTTTCGTACGGCGGAGGCTCTTGAATCTCGTCCATCTGGCAATCGAGAGGTACGGTGGATTCTTGCAAGTGGATCTGGAGGTCATGCGGGGGCTGGGGGTCCGGGTTGGATAATCAGAAGGCTATTCCGGCGGTGGAGCAATCTAAGCCTGTGGTGGATCTTCCTTGCTTTGTTGGTGTGGGGGATGGGCGAGTTTTGCTATCCAAGTCCAACGTCGTGACTTCAGGGACTGGGGGTTCTTTGCCACCGCCTATTTCTGTTGAGTTGGGGAAAGGTCCATTGCCGGCGGTTGGGGGTACCAAGCACCCTCTGAGAGTTGATAGTTGGACTGAAGTGCGGAGAAGACGTCCTATGCGTAAGAGGCATGAGGAGCTTTTGCCCACGCGTGAGAAGTACAACGTTCGTGGCGGTCCTTCGCATCAGCGGCTTGAGGCGAGTAACACTATCCCACGGGCGTTGAACAGAGGCCCTACCCATCAACCGTTTGTTAAATTGCCTCAAAGGCCTATTGTCCCAATTAACATAAACCCAAGTATAGAGAAAAAGTCCTGGCTCGATGTTTGCGCGGAGAGACGCTCATATGGGGAGAGCTTGTCTATGACCTTGGTCCCTCCTACTACTATGGAAGATGGTACTGTTCGGGCGAGGGTCCCGGGCCCATTGGTTGAGAGGGGTGCCGAAAGATGGAAACATACACTTGTGGGCTACGTTTTGGGTGATGTCCCGTACTATGGACAGATGGTGTCATGGGTGGAGAGGCTCTGGAAATTGAGGAAGAGGGTGCAGGTGTACAACAAAGAGAATGGTTTCTTCTACTTTAGATTTGAATCACCCGATGAGTGCGAGAGGATATTGAAAGGTGGTCCATGGCTATTTGATGGTAGATTGGTGGTGCTGAAGAAATGGAGTTTAAATCTTCGACATGATCGGGATATACTCACATCTGTACCTGTCTGGGTTCAATTGCATGGCGTCCCTCTCTATATGTGGAATTTGGAAACCCTAAACATCATAGCTTCGGTGATTGGAACTCCTATGTGCCTTGATCGCCCTACTGCTTTTCTTCATAGGATCTCCTATGCGAGATGCCTAGTTGAGGTTGAAGCAACGACGGCGTTGCGTAATTCTGTTGATGTTGAGTTGGATGGCGGTGAAATCATCACTATAGAGGTAAAATACGAAGGTGAGCCTCCGAGGTGTAGCCATTGTGTATGCTTTGGACACACGGACGGGCAATGTCCGGTTACGATTGAGCCCCCTTCAATCCAACCAAGTTTGACAGGGCATTTGGATTTGGAGAATCCTATTGAGGATACATTGCAGCTTAATTCCGAGGGGTTAGGAAATAATAATATCCTTCTACCAAACAATATTGTTCTTGATGCCGCTTCTTCAGCATTGGGGGGGGTTATTGACGGGTCAAATCTCCAGGGTAATGCGGCTGTGGGCCACGGCGTAGGAGAAGCTGGGTTGAGTTCTGAGGCCATAACGCAAGATAATGAGGGCTTGACTGCTGAGCCTGCATGTCACAAATCTACTGCAAGGACTCAACCTGTCATCGAATCAGAAAGGCCGAGTAAATTGAATGCTGCTACCGCTGATACCCCACCATTGTCTTCACCTACTACCGCATCAGCATCTTCTATAGCATCTGCTATCGCATCTGATACTTCTAATGCATCCGGCCCATCTCTTATTGCTGATCACTATGAGGAGGATATGGATAAAGTGCCTGAAGTCCTAGCGGTTGACAACCCAGAATGGGTTGCTGAGGAGCAAGGTATTTTGTAGCATGCGGAGGAGTGCAGAAAAGGGAAAAAGAAGTCTGATACGCAGGGGGATTCTTGTTCCAGACGGAGCTCTAGATTGCAAGGGAGCTCGGTCAAAAACCAAACTATCCATTAATGACTATTCTCATTTGGAATACTCGGGGATTGAATAATTCGGTTCGGCGTAGGGATTTACGTGATAGAGTAACCTCAATAAAGCCCTCCATTATCATCCTGCTGGAGACGAAGTTACAGACTTCAAGCTGCAATAAAAAACCGGTTTTACCTTCTTCTTGGGTATCTTTTAATAATTTTGATCTATCCTCTGGTGGGCGAATCTTGTTGGGGGTCGATCCTACAGTTTGGTCAGCCACGCTTACTTCCGCATCTGATCAACATTTAACCGTGTCTTGCACAAACACGGGTGGCTACTCATGTTCTGTAACCGGGGTGTATGCTCGGAACACAATGAGGGAAAGGATGGCGTTGTGGGATCATATGAAAGTGGATGCTGCTATGTTGTCCCGTGGGTCGTGGATCGCAGGGGGAGATTTCAATAGTGTGATTAATGCTAAGGATAAGGTGGGGGGACGGAAGCTGGATGACAAAATGCTTTCAGACTACTCTGATTGTATTGGTGCCTGCAGGCTCATGGAGCTTAAAAGTACAGGAAGCAAGATGAGTTGGTGCAATAATAGGGTCGGGATTGGGCGGATTTCATCCCGGCTCGATCGGGTCTTCGTTAGCAGCAGTTGGCTGGACCAACTTCCTGGCTCTTTTTTGGAATACCTGGACCCGCACACAAGTGATCACTCCCATATGGTTATTCGGCTCCATTCTCAGGTACCTTCAGAACCTAAACCCTTCAAGTTTTTTAATTACTGGTCCAAGTGCCCAGGGCTATGGGATATTATTGAGGAAAGCTGGGGGGGGCTATGTTCATGGCACTCCAATGTTCGGAGTGTGCCAAAAATTGAAGAGGTTGAAGCCAATAATTCGCAGATGGGCAATATCATATAATGCTTCCAAACTGGCATCCACTCTCCGCAACAATCTGGAATCAATTCGTAGGAATCCTAAGCTCCAATCTGATCTTTCGCTCCAAGCTCTTGAGCAATCAGGATTAAAGGCATTGGCTAATGCTATGAGCCTTGAGGAAGAAATGTATCGTCAGAAAAGCCGCCAAGATTGGTTGACCCTGGGGGATCGCAATACCAAGTTCTTTTATAATTCCATGAAATCGAGGCAAAATCATAACAATTTGAGTCACCTTGTGGATGTTCTTGGTGGTCAGAATAATTCTCAAGAAGATCTAAAAAAGGAGGCGATTGCTTACTATGTTGGATTATTTAATCAGAGTCATTATGGGAGCACATTTCAAACTTTTATTCCTAAGCGGAGGAGGCTTCTTCCTGGCTGATTAGGAGAATATCTGATGAGGAGGTCAAGAGGGCGGTCTATCAGATTGGTCCTGATAAGGCTCCAGGGCCAGATGGATTCAATGGGCATTTCTTCCAACATTACTGGAATATTGTGGGCGAGGATATTTTGGCCGCAGTGAAGGACTTTTTCATATCTGGTGCCCTTCTCCGGCAGGTAAATCACACTAATTTGACACTCATTCCTAAGAATTCTAATTCTTCGGGTCTTGGGGATTATAGGCCTATTGCCTGTTGCAATTTCTTGTATAAAATCATTAGCAAAATTATTTGCAATAGGCTTAAGGAAGTCATTCATGAACTTATTTCCCCGAATCAAGCTGCATTTCTAAAAGGGAGGTTGTTATCGGATTGTACTCTGATTGCCCAGGAACAGATACGGGATTTTAGTAACCCTATGGGAAGGCGGGCTTGTTTAAAGCTAGATTTGAGGAAGGCGTTTGATAGTGTAAATCGGGACTTTGTATTGTACTTCTTGAAGCAGATGGGTTTCCCTCCAACATTTATTGCATGGATCGGAGAGTGTATAACCACTCCTACCTTCTCTATTATGATAAATGGCTCGCATGTGGGATATTTTGATGGCAACCGAGGCATAAGACAGGGTGATCCCCTCTCACCATATTTGTTTGTAATTGTTATGGAAGCCTTCTCCATTCTTGTGTCTAAGGCCTTGGGTAGGGGCTCTATTCAACCTATGAGGTGATCAGGTTCCATTTCCCACCTCCTATTCGCTGATGATCTACTGGTATTCTGCAGAGCAAGTAAGAAATCATTCATTGGCATCAAATCTCTACTGAATGATTTTAATGACTACACAGGCCTTCATGTCAATTGGGACAAGAGTAGTGCCATATTCAGTAAGGGGGTTACAAATAAGCCTGAGTTGGCGGACTTTTTGGGCATCAAATTATCATCTACTATTACCACCTATCTGGGCCTGCCTTTATCATCGAAGTACCCTAAATCTCCTATGTACTCCAGATTGGTGGATAAATGCAGGAAGAGAATGATGGGATGGTCGTCGTCATTGCTATCTATCTCAGGGAGGATTGAGCTTGTAAAGACAGTTATCTATGGAATGGTAGCGTTTTGGATGCATGCTTACCGTATGCCGTTCTCCATTCTCCGTACTATATCCTCCCTTTGCAGGCGATTCATCATGGGTCCTTCAAGGGCTTGGGCGTGGGAGGATATTTGTACCCCCAAATCAGAGGGAGGGGTCGGCCTCCGTTTATTAGAAGATCTTAATTTGGCTTCGGGCATTAGACTATCTTGGCGGTTTCTTACTTCTACTGGTCTCTGGGCAAGATTAATGCGGGAGAAATATGGTGGGACGTGTGGGTTCTTTGCGGCTAACGGCTTGGCAGTGCAATCAGGTACTTGGAAGCATATGTTGAAAATTCGAAGAATATCCCAAAAACTTATCAGGAGAGTTGTGAGAAATGGGCGCTCCACTCTCTTCTGGCAGGACAATTGGCTAAATTGTGGGCCTCTTAAAGATATTGTTGCTGTTCCGCATGGTGCCTCATTGAAGACTGTTAATGAATATTGGGAGAATGGGAGGTGGCGAGATGATGCTGAGCTCATCCTCATCAAGCCGTATCTTGCTCAGGTGTCTTTGACTATTGGATCCGATGGGTGGTCCTGGGTTGCTCCCGTGCGAAATATCACATCAAATCTAAACTCGAGTTCACGTGGGGCTGCATCGATTGGATGCACTAATATTCCAGTTCCTCAACACAATTCAGCAGCTGGGCATGTTAATTCGCCTACATGTGGAGTTTTTCAGTTTAGGGAGGCATGGGAGGGTGTTCGAGTACAGGGTACTAGCTTCAATTTCAAGAATCTCGTCTGGTATCCAGGTCTTATTCCGAAATTTTCAATCACTCTTCTCAGGGCTTTCAGAGAAAAGCTACTAACTAGAGACTTGATCAGTAGATGGGGGATGAATACTCCATCGCAATGTGTATTATGTGATGGTAATAATGTGGAGGATATTAGCCATCTTTTCTTTGCTTGTGATTACTCAAACTACATAATGAAGAGAGCTATGCTAAAACTAAATGTAAGAGATCAGCTTGATTCAGATCTCCAAGAGGTGGGTGAGTACTATATTCAACATTTTGGGGGTAAAGAGATCTTAAGCAGGTTGGCTAAAATAATTCTCTCTGCCATGGTGTGGCACATTTGGAGGGAGAGGAATAGAAGAATATTTGAAAATATAAAGAAGATGAAAACAACCCTATTTGAGGAAATTTCTGCAGATGTAAGGGTGGCCATGCGAGATTAAGAGCCGGAAACTACGGATGAGGTGGATGTGTTTGCAAATTGGGAGTTCAGAGATAAGGGCTAAATTCATTGTATACTCTTTTTGGGATGGGGTAACAATATTAAAGAGTGACGGCGCTTGTGCCCTATCCTTTTTATATTGACATCCCATGCCCATCTATTGTATAGCTGTACATTTATTTGAATAAGATTGACTAACTTTCCATATATATATATATATATTATCTGGCGTTGATAGCTCTATTCAAATACAAACATTAGCTCCTGATCCTAACTCCTTGGGCCTAGTGACTGGAAATGGAGGCAGTTCGCCCATACTAAAATCAACCAATGACGAAGAGGTACAGGGTAAAGGTGATTGCAGCTTTCAGGGTACTCATGATTTGAAGGTTTCCACGGTTGAAAAGAATCTATTGATGGGCGGGCATACAGAACAAGTAGAAGACTTACAGGGTATGGTTGAGGGCCTTGCTTCTGAGATGCAGCAGGATCTGGACAACATCAATCCCAGGGGGTTGCCTTCGTTGCTTGAGGATAGCCAAGGGGATGAAATTGACAGGGTGCCTGACAACCTTGTGATGGACAATCCTGAGTGGGAAGCTGAGTTAAAAGACCAAATAAATCAATCAACAAACAATATTACTCCCAGGAAGAAGCCGGGTTGCCTTACCTTGGCAAGCGCCAGAAAAAGCTCTCGACTAGAGAGTATCCAGGTGCGGAAACAAATCACCCCATCCCATCAATGACCATCTTATTCTGGAACACTAGAGGTATGAATAACTCTTTTAGAAGGAGAGATCTCAGAGATATTACTAACAAAATAAATCCAACTATTATGATCCTATTAGAGACTAAGCTCAAGTCCCCGCTGCATAAAAATAAATCTGTTGTTCCAAATAATTGGGTTACTTTAGATAACTTTCAGCATGCTACAGGTGGGCGTATCTTATTGGGATTTAACCCACAAATTTGGCAATGTACTTTTATATCAAGTTCTTGCCAGCATATATCAGCTATGTGTACTAATACGGGTGGATTTGCTTGTATTATCACTGGGGTTTATGCAAGGAACATTCTGGCAGAGAGGAAAGCCCTGTGGAAGAGTTTGGAATTGGATCTTTCTAGGGTGGGAAGGGTCCCCTGGCTGGTAGGAGGAGATTTTAACAGTGTCCTGTTCACTAAAGATAAGGTGGGAGGCAGAATTTTGGAGGAGAAAATGGTATATGACTATATTGAATGCATCAGGAGATGTTCACTCCAGGAACTCAAGAGTAAAGGAAATAGACTCAGTTGGTGTAATAACAGAGTTGGCAAGGATCGAATTTCCGCTCAGCTGGACCGTGTATTTTGCAATGCGGAATGGATCAATGCCCTATCGGAATCCTATGTAGAGTATATGGACCCTTGCATAAGTGACCACTCACCTATGGCGGTTGATTTCCACCCCCCAGGTACTTTCTGAAGCTAAGCCCTTCAAATTCTTTAACTTTTGGATTAAATGCCCAGGTTTTCATGAGCTATTGGAGGCTAGCTGGTGCGGATTTGTTGAAGGTACACCTATGTTCCGTCTTGCTCAAAAGCTTAAGAGATTGAAGCCCATTTTACGTAAATGGGCTAGTGAACACAATGCGACAAAAACGGTGCAAATGTGGCGTTGTAGGATGGCTGAAATCCGCAATAATCCCAACATCCACCATGATATCTCTCTTCAGGCTGAAGTGCAGAGAATTACAAGGGAGTTGGCTCAGGCTATGAAGCTAGAGGAGGACATGTACCGTCAAAAAAGTCGCCAGGACTGGTTGACATTGGGGGACAGAAACACTAAATTCTTCTATAGTGCAATGAAATCCAGAGACAGCCACAATAATCTGCGACATCTGGTGGACAGTAGTGGTCAACAGAACCGATCTTATGAAGTTCTAAAAGAGGAGGCACCAAAATTCTATGAAAACTTATACAATCAGACCCATTACAGATGTGATTTCCCGAAATTGGTTACCAAGCGTCTCTTAACAGAAGAGGGTTCTACTTGGCTGGGTAGGATGGTCTCTAAAGAGGAAATCAAGGCTGCGGTTTTCCAGATTGGTGCCGACAAGGCCCCCGGACCAGATGGATACAATGGGTTATTCTTCCAAAGTAACTGGAATCTGGTTGGTGATGATGTAATTGGAGCAGTTAAATCCTTCTTCACTTCTGGCAGACTCCTTCGACAGGTAAACCACACTTTCCTGACACTTGTGCCCAAGAATTCCAATGCCACTACTCTAGGTGAATATAGGCCAATTGCTTGCTGTAATGTCACATATAAGATTATCAGCAAAGTCCTCTGTAATAGAATCAAGGAGGTAATCCATGAGCTCATCTCCCCTAACCAGGCAGCTTTTCTTAAAGGGAGACTTCTTTCTGACTGCACACTTATTGCGCATGAGCAAATTAGAGATTTCAGCAACCCTATGGGGAGCAGAGCATGTCTGAAATTGGATCTCAGGAAAGCTTTTGACAGCGTTAACCGGGATTTTATTTATTATCTCATGCGTCAAATGGGGTTCCCCAACACATTCATTGGTTGGATAAAAGAATGTACTTCCACGGCTACATTCTCAGTTATGGTAAACGGTTCACCTGTTGGATATTTCTTTGGCAATAGAGGGCTACGGCAAGGTGACCCTCTCTCCCCCTATTTGTTTGTTTTGGTAATGGAAGCTTTCTCCATCCTTATATCAAAGGCAATTAATAGTCACTCTATCCAACCTATGAGACGCACAGGTGCAATCTCTCACCTCCTTTTCGCTGATGATTTACTGATATTTTGCCGTGCTAACAATAAGACATTCCTGGGTCTCAAAAATCTCCTTGATGAGTTTTACGACTACACTGGGCTTCAAGTAAATTGGGACAAAAGTGCTGCTTTGTTTAGTAAGGGAGTGGTGAATAAGATGGGGTTAGCTGATTTCATGGGAATCAAAATTGCCACCACTATTACAACTTACTTGGGATTACCACTATCTTCCAAATACCCTAAATCCCAAAACTATTACAGACTAGTTGATAAATGCAAGAAGAGAATGGTGGGTTGGTCAACTTCCCTGTTATCAATCTCTGGTCGCATTGAGCTTGTTAGGACTGTCATCTACGGAATGGTTGCTTTCTGGATGCAAGCTTTCAAAATACCTAACACTGTTTTGCGGACATTAACTTCAGCTTGCAGGCGTTTCATTTGGGGGAATTCTCGAGCCTGGTCTTGGGATGACATATGTAAACCAAAAAATGAGGGGGGAGTGGGCCTACGGAAACTGGAGGATTTAAATGTGGCAGCAGGTATCAGGCTTACATGGAGATTCTTAACAACGGAAGGTATTTGGGCAACCCAGATGAGGAAGAATTATTCAAATGCTGATCTATTCTTTGGTGCCAAAGGGAGGGCTACGCAGTCAGGTACTTGGAAGCGCTTACTCAAAGCAAGATGTGTTTCCCAAAAGCTTATTAAAAGGCGAGTTAGGGATGGAAGATCTACTTTATTTTGGTATGACAATTGGCTTGAATGTGGGCCCTTAAACGAGTTATTTGATATCCCCGAGGGGGAGGAGACGAAGTGCGTGCGTGATTACTGGAACTCTACCGGGTGGAACCTGGACGCCTCTCTCCAACACGTCAGGCCATTGTTAAGCCATCAGTCGCTCAGGCCAGGAGCTGACACTTGGGCGTGGGCGGGCGGAGAACAATTCCGGTTCAATCAAGCCTGGGAAGGAGTCAGAACGCCTGGGGCTCGGTTTGCCTATTATAAGCTAATTTGGTTCAACAGTTATGTGCCGAAGATGTCATTCACTCTTCTAAGGGCCTTCAAGGGGAAATTGCTAACCAAAGAGATGCTGAACAAATGGAACCCACTCATCCCAACAGACTGCGTGCTTTGTGAAGAGAACAAAACAGAAACAGTGGGGAATTTGTTTTTTGACTGTAGTTTCTCCAAATATATATTGAGACGTGCCCTCCTAAAACTAAATATTACGGCACAGTTAGCACCTACTTTAGAGGGGGTTGGTGATTACTACCTTGCGCATCACAATGGGAAAAATCTAATGAGTTCTCTGGCTAAATCCACCCTTGCAGCTACCGTATGGCATATATGGCGTGAAAGGAACATGAGAATATTTGATGGGGTGAGCAAGAGTAAAACAACTATTTTTGAGGAGATAGCTGATGACATTAGAGTTGCACTGGGAGATTTTGAGGCCTCTAATGAGGAAGAAAGTGAAGCTCTCGCTAAATGGGAATTTAGAGATAAGGGCTAATTTCTTGGCCTTTTGTTTGTTTGTGTTGTTTGCTTCTTTCTTTCCTAAGGGGGTTTTTGTATATCTCTGTATAGTATTTGATCTAGGGTGGGGAGGATATAGTGCAGAGTGACGGCGCTTGTGCCCTATCCTCTCCCTGTTGGAACCCCATGCCTTCTGTATTTTCTATACAGCTATCAATAAAGTTACAACTAACCTTTCAATATATATATATATATATATATATATATATATATATATATATATATATATATATATATATATATATATTGGGTATCATACGCCGTATGAGAGAGGGCCTCATATACCCTCTCACATAAAGGTGGTGGGTACAACCAAGTACAAGCCCATGTGGGCTTGTACTTGGTTGCTTTATGTGAGAGGGCATATGAGGCCCTCTCTCATACGGCGTATGATACCCATTATTCTCATATATATATATATATATATATATATATATATATATATATATATATATATATATATATATATATATGGTAAAATGCGCCTGCGCTCATGCTCAGATGGGATTCCTGTGCTCGACCCCTTCCTACCGTCCGATTCGATCCCCCGGTTGATGTTAAAAGCGGAACCTGCGGAACTTTTGGTGCAATTACCAGCGTGCCTATTAAGCAACCGGAACTTTTGGGGCAATTACCATCGCGCCCTTTAAGCCATTTTCAAAGCAACTTTGTACACAATTACAAATGGCTGTTTTAAAAATTATACGGGACCGTTGTGTGCTTCGAGTAAAAACGGTGGATTAAATTATTCCCTGCGCACAACGCGCTACACTCTAATGCGTCGGGCACGGTAATTAAAAAGTTTAGAGGGTAGCGCAAAAGCCGTTGTGCGCGGGGGTTAAAATTCGTCCCGTTGTATGCATCGTGTGCGGGGATTAAAATTGTGCCCCATTGTGCGCGTCGTGCGGGGTTTAAAACGCCAAGAGTGAAGCCCCACGCACGACCGGCAAAATTGCGCCCCGTTGTGCACGTCGTGCACGGGGGTTAAAACGCCATGAGTGAAGCAATAACCATCGCCGTGCACGACCGGCAAAATTAAGCCTCGTTGTGCGCATCGTGCGCGGGGGTTAAAACGCCGAGAGTGAAGTACTGTCCACCCCCACGCACGACCGGCAAAATTGACCCCCGTTGTGCGTGTAGTGCACGGGGGTTAAAACGCCAAGAGTGAAGCAATATCCATCCCCGTGCATGACCGGTAAAATTGCGCTCAGTTGTACGCGTCGTGCGCGACGGTTAAAACGCCAAGAGTGAAGCACAATCCATCACTGCGCACGACCGACAAAATTGCGCCCAGTTATACGCGTTGTGCGCGGTGGTTAAAACGCCAAGAGTGAAGCACTATCCATCACCGCGCACGACTGGCAAAATTGTGCCCCGGTGTGCGCGTCGTGCACGGGGGGTTTAAACGCCAAGAGTGAAGCAATATACATCCTCGCGCACGACCGGAAAAATTGCACCCCGTTGTGCACGTCGTGCGCGGTGGTTAAAATGCCAAGAGTGAAGCAATATACATTCCCGCACACGACCGGCAAAATTGCGCCCCGTTGTGTGCGTCGTGCACGTGGGTAAAACGCCAAGAGTGAAGCAATAACCATCCCCGCGCACGACCGGCAAAATTACACCCCGTTGTGCGCATCGTGCTCGGGTTTAAAACGCTAAGAGTGAAGCAATATCCATCCCCGTGCACGACCGGCAAAATTGCGCCTCGTTGTGCCCGTCGTGCGCGGGGGTTAAAACGCCAAGAGTGAAGCACTATCCATCCCCGCGCACGACCGGTAAAATTCTGCCCAGTTGTGCGTGTCATACGCGACGGTTAAAAGGCCAAGAGTGAAGCACTATCCATCCCCGTGCATGACTAGCAAAATTGCCCCCAGTTGTGCGCGTCGTGCACGGGGGTTAAAACGCCAAGAGTGAAGAAATATCCATCCCTGCGCACGACCGGAAAAATTGCGCCCAGTTGTGCACGTCGTGCGCGGCGGTTAAAACGTCAAGAGTGAAGCACTAACCATCCCCGCGCACGACAGGAAAAATTGCGCCCCGTTCTGCGCGTCGTGCGCGGGGGTTAAAATGCCAAGAGTGAAGCAATAACCATCCCCGCACACGACCGGCAAAATTACGCCCCGTTGTGCGTGTCGTGCGCGGGGGTTAAAATGCCAAGAGCGAAGCATTATCCATCCCCGCGCATGACCGGCCAAATTACACCTCGTTGTGCGCGTCGTGCGCGGGGGTTAAAACGCCAAGAGTGAAGAAATAACCATTCCTGCGCACGACCGGCAAAATTACGTCCCGTTGTGCCCGACATGCGCGGGGGTTAAAACGCCAAGAGCGAAGCAATATCCATCCCCGCAAACAACCTGCAAAATTGCGCCCCGTTGTGCACGTCGTGCACGAGGGTTAAAATGCCAAGAGTGAAGCACTATCCATCTCCGTGCACGAACGGCAAAATTGCGCCCAGTTGTACGCGTCGTGCACGTCAGTTAAAACGCCAAGAGTGAAGCACTATCCATCCCCACGCACGACCGGCTTAATTGCGTCCCGTTGTGCACGTCGTGCGCGAGGGTTAAAACGCCAAGTGTGAAGCAATAACCATCCCCGCGCACGACCGGCAAAATTACGCCCCGTTGTGCACGTCGTGCGCGGGGGTTAAAATGCCAAGAGTGAAGCAATATCCATCCATGCGTACGACCGGCAAAATTGCGCCCCGTTGTGTGCGTCGTACGCGGCGGTTAAAATGCCAAGAGTAAAGCAATAACCATCCCGCGTACGACCGGCAAAATTGCGCTCCGTTGTGCGCGTCGTGCACGGGGGTTAAAATGCCAAGAGTGAACAACAACCATCCCCGTGCACGATGGGCAAAATTCTGGCCCATTGTGCACGTCGTGCTCGGGAGTTAAAACGCCAAGAGTGAAGCAATATCCATCCCCGCGTATGCCCGGAAAAATTACGCCCCGTTGTGCGTATCGTGCGCGGGGGTTAAAACGCCAAGAGTGAAGCACTATCAATCCCTGCACACGACCGGCAAAATTGTGCCCAGTTGTGCGCGTCGTGCACGGCGGTTAAAACGCCAAGAGTGAAGCACTATCCACCCCCGTGCACGACCGGCAAAATTGCGCCCCGTTGTGCGCGTCCTGCACGGGGGTTAAAACGCCAAGAGTGAAGCAATATCCATCCCAGCGCACGACCGGAAAAATTGCGTCCCGTTGTGTGCATCGTGCGTGGCAGTTAAAATGCCAAGAGTGAAGCAATAACCATCACTGTGCACGACCAACAAAATTGCGCCCCGTTGTGCGCGTCGTGCGTGGGGGTTAAAATGCCAAGAGTGAAGCACTATCCATCCCCGTGCATGACCGGCAAAATTATGTCGTGTTGTGTGCGTCGTGCGCGGGGGTTAAAATGCCAAGAGTGAAGCACTATCCATCCCCGCACACGATCAGCAAAATTGCGCCCAGTTGTGCATGTCGTGCACGGTGGTTAAAACGCCAAGAGTGAAGCACTATCCATCCCCACGCATGACCGGCATAATTGTGCCCAGTTGTACGCATCGTGCGCGGCGGTTAAAATGCCAAGAGTGAAGCACTATCCATCCTTGCACACGACCAACAAAATTGCGTCCCGTTGTACCCGTCGTGCGCGGGGGTTAAAACGCCACGAGTGAAGCAATATCCATCCCCGCATACGACCGTTAAAATTGCGCCTAGTTATGCGTGTCGTACGCGGCGGTCAAAACGCCAAGAGTGAAGCACTAACCATCCCCACACACGACCGGCAAAATTGCGTCCCGTGGTGTGCATCGTGCGCGGGGGTTAAAACGCCAAGAGTGAAGCAATAACCATCCCCGCGCCCGACCGGCAAAATTACGTCCCGTTGTGTGCGTCGTGCGCGGGGGTTAAAATGCCAAGAGTGAAGCACTATCCATCCCTGCGCACGACCGGCAAAATTGCACCCCGTTGTGCACGTCGTGCGAGGGGGTTAAAACGCCAAGAATGAAGCAATAAACATCCCCACGCACGACCGGCAAAATTACGCCCCGTTGTTCACGTCGTGCGCGGGTGTTAAAATGCCAAGAGTGAAGCAATAACTATCCCCGCGTAGACCGACAAAGTTGTGCCCCATTGTGCATGTCGTGCGCAGGGGTTAAAACGCCAAGAGTGAAGCAATAACCATCACCGCGCACGACGGGCAAAATTACGCCCCGTTGTGCACGTAATGCACGGGGGTTAAAACGCCAAGAGTGTAGCAATATCCATCCCCCCCGTACGACAGGCAAAATTGCGCCCCGTTGTGAGCATCATACGCCGGGTTAAAACGCCAAGAGTGAAGCACTATCCATCCCCACGCACGACCGACAAAATTGTGCCCAGTTGTACGCGTCGTGCGTGGCGATTAAAATGCCAAGAGTGAAGCACTATCCATCCCCGCGCACGATTGGAAAAATTGTGCCCCGTTGTGCGCGTAGTGCACGGGGGTAAAAACGCGAAGAGCGAAGCAATAACCATCCCCGTGCACGACCGGTAAAATTGCGTCCCGTTGTGCGCGTCGTACATGGGGGTTAAAACACCAAGTGTGAAGCACTATCCATCCCCCTGCTCGACCGGAAAAATTGTGTCCCGTTGTGCGCGTAGTGCGTGGGGGTTAAAACGCCAAGAGTGAAGCAATATCCATCCCCGCACGCAACCGGCAAAATTGCGCCCTGTTGTGTGCGTCGTGCGTGGCGGTTAAAACGCCAAGAGCGAAGCACTATCCATCCCCGCGCATGATCGGCAAAATTACGCCCCGTTGTGCACGTCGTGTGCGGGGGTTAAAACGCCAAGAGTGAAGCAATATCCATCCCCAGCACGACCGGTAAAATTGCGCCCCTTTGTGCGCGTCCTGCACGGGGGGTTAAAACGCCAAGAGTGAAGCAATATCCATCCCCGCGCACGACCGGAAAAATTGCGTCCCGTTGTGTGCATCGTGCGCGGCAGTTAAAATGCAAAGAGTAAAGCAATAACCATCCCTGTGCACGACCGACAAAATTGCACCCCGTTGTGCGCGTCGTGCGCGGGGGTTAAAACGCCAAGAGTGAAGCACTATCCATCCCCGTGCACGACCGGAAAAATTACGCCCCGTTGTGTGCATCGTGCGTGGGGGTTAAAACACCAAGAGTGAAGCACTATTCATCCCCGCGCAAGATGGGCAAAATTGCACCCAGTTGTGCATGTCATGCACGGTGGTTAAAACGCCAAGAGTGAAGCACTATCCATCCCCGCGCACGACAGGCAAAATTGTGCCTTGTTGTGTGTGTCGTGCGTGGGGATTAACACACCAAGAGTGAGGCAATAAACATCCCCGCGCACGACCGAAAAAATTACACCCCATTGTGTGCATCGTGCGTGGGGGTTAAAACGCCAAGAGTGAAGCAATATACATCCCCGCGCATGACCGGCAAAATTACGCCCCGTTGTATGCATCGTACGCGGCGGTTAAAACGCCAAGAGTGAAACAGTAGCCATCCCCTTGCATGACCAGTAAAATTGCGCTCCGTTTTGCGCGTCATGCGCTGGGGTTAAAACGCCAAGAGTGAAGCAATAACCATCCCCGGGCACGACCGGCAA
This sequence comes from Scilla litardierei, assembly GCA_030789695.1. NCBI lineage: Eukaryota > Viridiplantae > Streptophyta > Magnoliopsida > Asparagales > Asparagaceae > Scilla > Scilla litardierei. The sequence continues at coordinate 177,220,604 of CM061142.1, forward strand.
AATTACGCCCCGTTGTGTGCGTCGTGCGTGGGGGTTAAATCGCCAAGAGTGAAGCAATATCCATCACCGCGCACGACCGGTAAAATTGCTCCCTGTTGTGCACGTCGTGTGTGAGGGGTTAAAATGCCAAGAGTGAAGCACTATCCATCCTCGTGCACGACCGGAAAAATTACGTCCAGTTGTGTGTGTCGTGCACGGCAGTTAAAACACCAAGAGTGAAGCACTATCCATCCCCGCGCACGACCGGCAAAATTGCGCCCCGTTGTGCGCATCGTGCACTGGGGTTAAAACGCCAAGAGTGAAGCAATAACCATCCCCATGCACGACCGGCAAAATTTCGTCCAGTTGTGCTCGTCATGCGCGGCGGTTAAAACACCAAAAGTGAAGCACTAACCATCCCCGTGCACGACCGGCAAAATTGCGCCCCGTTGTGCACGTCGTGCGCGGGGGTTAAAACGCCAAGACTGAAGCAATATCCATCCCCGTGCATGACCGACAAAATATGCCCTGTTGTGTGCATCGTGCACGGGGTTAAAACACCAAGAGTGAAGCAATAACCATCCCTGCGCACGACCGACAAAATTGCGTCCCGTTGTTTGCTTCGTGCGTGGGGGTTAAAATGCCAAGAGTGAAGCAATAACCATCTCCGCGCATGACCGGAAAAATTACGCCCCGTTGTGCCCGTCGTGTGCAGGGGTTAAATGCCTAGAGTGAAGCACTATCCATCCCCGCGCACGACCGGCAAAATTACGCCCCGTTGTGCGCATCATGCGCGGGGGTTAAAACGCCTAGTCCGAAGCACTACTCATCCCCGCGCTCGACGGGAAGTATTACGCCTCGTTGTGCACGTCGTGCGTGGGGCTTAAAAGGCCTAGTATGAAGCAATATCCATCCTGGCGCACGACTGGAAAAATTACTCCCCGTTGTGCGCGTCGTGCGCATGACGGGTAATTTGTTTGATAAACAACATCAAGCCATACAGATTATACATGTGCATATTTCGGCAGACATGATAAAAATTTATGCTACCATATGGACAATATGATACAAAAAAATCTTATTACATTGATACAACGTTATAGCTTACAATAAATCAATGTCATCAATGGTAGCAATATGGGTAACATATCTTTTAATTTCTTACAATAAAACAATGTCATCAATACCTACTAACATTTCTTTCAATTTCTGCATCCTTATCTCATACCCAGCAGGCCATCCTGCTGCCACAGCGTAATGGATTCTTTGCCAAATAACTGAAGTCGGAGGGACAGGACCAGCGGCTACCCTCGAGGATTCAACGTCGATGCTAACTCCTTCAACTTTTTTTCAATATCAACATTCTTGTCCCTTTTTCATCGGTGACGTGCATTATAAATTGATGCCCTTGGAGGTTGCAATGAAGGTTGGATTTTCCTTCAGGACTTTCAAAATTTCAGCCGGTCTCAACGTGCTATTTGCCAGATCTCTCAATGATTCCACCCCTTTCCCTACAACTTCCCATCGTCGGAATGGCCCTCGACATAATTAGCAGCTTGATGGTTGTGTATGCCATCAACGACTGTTAACCTCCACTCCTCAAAGCCAACGCCGACGCCCACCATATTACCACACAATGAGAACGGACATTGACACTTCTTGGTTTTAACTGGCCGGTCTGTCATTTTTTTCCTTTCGGTGTCCCCTATAAATCCCGCTTCTTTCACTTGCAAAGTAAACAGCATGAATCCTGTTGGAAGTTTTACTCAAACTCGTCGACATGGTAACAATCATATGGCAGACGGTCTTTATCCACTCAAACAGCTCGTCTCTACTCTTAAAAATTTGCGCGGTAGTAAATTCTTTTGTAAAATCCATATTATCCTATATCAAATAATTCATACAACTAATTGGACTTGGAATCAAAGAATTTACTGCATTATTGCAGAAAGGATAAATCAATAAAACCTTGGATTTTTGTACCTTCTCCATCAAACTCAACCGTATCTGCATGCATGTAAAATCACCAAATTTCTACATCATTTTCTATCCATTTGAATAAGAATTTCAACTACAGTGTACTTAAAAGTATATACTTACCAAATGGAAAATCTCGAAAATCATTACTTTCAACCGCCTGAAAGCAAGCAAATGCTCCTTTATCCTAGAAGGTCCGCTGACCGCTGAGATCTTCTGGGAAGATTTGAAGGTGCATTTTCGTTGCGTAGTTAGCCTGATTTCATTGGAGTCATTTTCTACCGCCTTTCCATTCTCTTTACATGCATCTACATCATAAAGGATATGGTCCACATTGAAATTGTAGGAGTAACTTTCAATTTGTCGTCCATTACCATGGTATATATCTACATCAAGCAGAACGAAGTAATGATTAGAATTTGTACTGTTAAACTGAGAAACAAACATATAACTAAAATAATATGTCCAGATAAAATAGCGTCGCTAAGTGCACAGTTAGAGAGACGGTGTATGCACAGTTAGAGAGAAGATGCCAGTTGAGCTCTTCAGGATGGAAAATGAAACTACTGGCGTTGTAATAAAGAAGAGTAGAAAATATGAAGAAGCAAAGAACATCTTCGAGTTTATATATAAGTGAAGTATTCAATTTCAGCATCACGTCACTTGCCTCTAGTATATTGGCCATCTTTGTGTGTTGTAACCGAAGCATTCATGAACAAAAAAATAGCATGTTGAAGAAAAAATATTGTACAAATAGAATCAGATAGAAACAGATAGAATACTATCATCACGAAGTGTAGTGGTTGATGAGGTCTTGTGGGTATGGATGCCATTTATTGACTAGTTGGACTGCCCATGGATGAAGATGCGACTACAGTTGAGTTACTGTGAGTCTACGAATAGAACCCGTGAGTCTACAGTTGTTGTGCTCGTGAATATACAGAATATACAGATGTTGTGCTGTGAGTACTTTTGTAACGACCCGCTCCCGGGGGCCCGTTACTTATTTGATATTTGCGCAGGTCCTGCAGGTTACCAGTGAATTCAAAATAGCCACGATGCAGAGATGTACAAAAATACTCAAATAGTGTCCAATTATTACAATCCATACTGTACAAGATGTCCCAACAACATGAAAGAATAAAGTACACAACACTGAAAATAACTCTGGAAGCTGCGGTCGATTTCTGGCGCTATTAGCTCAGGAGCATCTATCCTCATCTGTACGTCGTCTGCGGTGCCACGGAGATGGAACCGTAGGTAAGTCACAACAATTCTAAATATAGAAAAGAAGCAGTGCACAAGTATGACAAAAGTAACTACGTACAGGTAGACCAGAGTGAAAAGTAAAGTACTGAGCAACAACTGTTCACAACTGAAAAGTAAAGGTAAACTGAACTGAAAGGAGAGAACAACTGTACGGTGGTAGTGCAAGTGTAAAGAAGACTAGGCAGGTGAAACATACTACTGATGTAGCCAAAGGTACGATAAGTAAAGTACTGTGACTGCACCAGTGTAGTAAGTAAAGTGTATGTACTGCGTAAAGTAAAGGTGACTGTAATGCGTAAAATAAAAGTGACTGTGCAAAAGTAACTACACTACGTGACTCAAGTCGGAGAGTACAATATGTGACCATCGAGTTCATCTCTTGCCTGGGCGCGACCCAGACGAATGCCAAAAACCCAGGCAGCTAGACAGGATGCTGACATGCAGCATTTTTATATTTGCCGAAACACAGGCAGCTAGACATGACTGCCGAAACACAGGCAGCTAGACATGATTGCCGAAACACAGGCAGCTAGACATGTAGATTGAACTCCAGTCACTCCCGCACTCTCTCAAACTATGAGTTACCCCAAACCCCAGTGATGTGTCAAGTGTTCTATGTACATTTCCTTTTCATGATATTCCACGAGATGTTCCACACGATATTCCACGAGCTGTTCCACATGTTGCTAGTCAACCAAGTCAACTGGTTGACTTTCTTATTGAAAACCAGAAAGCCAGACATTCTTTTCAAAGCAAGCTAGCCAAGTGAAGTGAGGATAAAGACAAGTCCAACATTTCGGGGTGTCTAGTATTGTTTCAAGATGTTATTAATTCCTTGTTCACGATGATAGTTAACCAGGACCACTGGTTTTAAAACCAGAAAATAAAGTAGAGCAGATGCTAAAAAATTTGAGGATAAAAACAAGTCCAACAAACATGGAATACAAAATTTGTTGGTTTATGGGTGGTAGTTTTGTTAGCACACAATTTACCCAAGTTGATGTTTGTGTTTAATAACCACCAAAGTTGAAAGTTGGCAAAGTAATCTATAGTTGATTACTTTCCTATTAGATTAGGTTTCTAGTTCGGTTCAAATCAAGTAACCGTTCGGAGGCTATAGTGGTGTCCTAAGTTCATACGGGTACACTTATCTAATTTTCTACCATTAGAATTAGTCGTGACTTACCAATTTCAAGATCGATGTAGCAAGCCGGAACTGGTTCTAGGGCTTCTACGGACGTTGGTGCACAAGAACTTGTACCTGCAATCACAAGAATACCTGGTTAAAGAACGCGACATTTCTATTTTAATAATGTGGTCGTTTTGATTTTTAAACGGATTAAAACGTAGTCAAAAAGCGTTCTAAATTTTTCTATAGCCTAGTTATAAGGAAAATAATTTTTCTGCAAGAGGAAATATTTTTCTGAAGCTTGTAGGAATTTTTATAATTTTTAAAAACTCAAAATAGATTTAAAACTAATTTTTAATTAAATACGTAATCATTCAATAATTTTTCCTGGATGCAATTTGCATCGGAAAGTTGCAAATGAACTGTCAAAATGGCCGTCTCGGAGAGTATTTTAACATATATTTTTCTCACATATTAGTGTATGTGAAAATAACAAGTTACGGATTTTTAATAGAAAATAACGTATTTAACTTTTAGGCTTAAAAATTATTTCTGGAAAAACTAAGCATCGGATTGAGATGAAACTAGTGCCATTGGGTCCAGAATGTCATTTCGGATTTTCTAGAGGTGGTCTCACATTTTTCTAGGCCTTGTATTTTAAGTTATGGGTTTAAAACCATTTAACCCGATTTAATAATTAATTAAAAATACGAAATTACGAAAAATACTTCATAATTACGGTCGTGCCATTGCGATTTACGCTCGCACCCGCGTTTTACCGTGCAGCGGCGGGGGCTTGCGGCGGTCGACGTCGACGAAGAGGCGGCGTTCATTGCTCGGAGGAGCACGGGGCGGAGGCAGCGGAGCGGGTAACGGCGGCGGGTCGCGGCGAAAGGTGGAGGGCGGAGCGAGAGGGTTGTCGTGGGTTCGGAGGCGATGGCGGATGAGGGTGGGGCACACGGCGGGCGGCGCTGTGCTGCTCTTCGGGGCATGACGAATGGTGGCGACGTCGGGCTTTCGTGGCGACAGCGAGGGACGGCGTTCTTGCGGCGGTGCATCCCCGGGGAACGGCGGAAGCGGAGGTGGGCTCCGGGGCTGCTCGGATCGGCATCAGCGGCGTTGCACAGGGCGGAGGAGTGTGGGGGCGGCGGTTGCTGAGGTGTTCGGCGCTGCAAGGCGGGAGGCGACGCAGGCAAAGGCGGTGATGAGCGGTTATGGTGAGCTCGATGGTGCAGTCGGAAGCGCTCAGAGGTGGTTGTAGCATCGGGGGATCGTCGGCGACGTACGGCTCGGAGGCGAGTCTGTCGAAGAGGCGGCCTTGTGGGTTGATCGGAGGGGACGTCCACGGAGAGGTGATGGCGGAGAGCGTTGCATGGGCTCTCGTCGGAGAACGGCAGACGGGGGGTGTGCCCACGGTGGAGGGAGAGGGGAAGCGGGCTGAGAGAGGGAGAGACTGAGGGTTAGAGAGGGCCTTCGGGCTTGGCCTGTGATCGAGAGGGGGGAGTAGGGTTACTGTTTGGGCTTGTGGAAGAGATGAAGATGGGTTTGGTTAAGTTATTTGCATGTAGATGGGAAGTCTGGGTTGCCAAGATGAAGAGGAGTGTTGGGTTTCGTTGTGAGGGAGAACGAAGGTGAGCCCTGTTTTTTTTTTGTGAAATGAAAGACGGTTTGCGTGTGGGAAGAAGGGGTTCAGGGTAGGGTTATTTATAGTTAAATAAAATTAGTAATTTAATTAGTATTAGTCAAAGCTAATTAATAAGTTAGGTAGTATTTAATGTTGTTAGATGATTAGCTTGACTACCCGTAGAAAATGCAGGGGTGTGAAACACATGTTAGGTTAAAATAATTTTAATGGTAATTAGTGTAAGGTAATTAGTAATTAAGTAAAAGGTTAAAACGTAATTAGTAGATAAAGTCAAAAATACAAAATTACGATTTTGCCCCTACTAGTAAACGTGTCCGAAAAATTACGAAAACATACCCACGGGATCGTATCGTCGCGATGATGACGAATACAAAGTCCGTTTCAGGATTTGAGCTACGGAAATACTAGTTTTTGGCCAAAACGTTTAGAAAGCAGGTATATGGGTTCTAGGCTGAAATGATATCCGAAAATTACGAAATTAATGTGGGAGGCCCTAAATGATTATAGGATGCTACTGCAGAAGTTTGAAAACGTTTTGAAGACGTTTGTATAGAAAATAAATTCGTCGAATCAAAACGGTAATTTTGGAAGATGAATTTTAACAGAAATGTTTTGGTCATTTGAGGAAATCTGAAATTGCTGAAATACTTTATATTAAGTCTAGTGTCTCAAAATATTTTTATAAGAATTTTTTGAAATTAGTTTAAAACTCCTGATCAACCATTACAAAACACAATTAAAAATGAAATTACTTCAAATATTTAGCTTAAATGTTTTGGAAAAATTCAGGTCGTTACAACTTTTTGAGGGTAATCTCATATTTCTTAATGCACACAAAGCGACAAATCGATTGGATTGGTTTCCGCGGTGAGTAATTTTCCAATCTTTTCTGTTATGCGCGCTGAGTAAAGTCTGATACATTTTGTTTTACTGGCTCTATTATGTAGAATCACGCGGACTCCACTGTACAGTGTACACACACGGTCTCACATCTGATCACCACTATACACACGCGGGCTTATAGCGAAACCAATTAATTTGCACGCAAAACGGAAAAAATTTGATTGTTTTTGTTGCACTGGAACATAAAGAAATTTACGAGTTTTTGACGGAGAGTAATTTTCTTAATAGCATCAATTTTGCTCAAGGCGCAAAACGGTTCAGTTTCCTTGTTTTGTGCGGAGAGTAAGTTACCTCTTTTTCAGCTCAGCTCAAAATATTTGGGATTACGCGTTTTCTCGGTGGGATTATGCATTGATTAAATAAGATATTCATTCCCGAGATCCTTGGCATTACTGTAGGATAACAGACTTATACTCATCAATTTGAATGGTTAATTTCGCTATAAATGGACCGTGAATGCCCTGGGTGCCCTGAAGATGCGAATGAAATCGGAGGAGTACAAGCTTATGCAGTCGTCTCCCAAATATACTCCTCTCCCTGGTCTGTGAAGAGAAGAATGGCCCCCTGGCATTTGGGCCCTGGATGGCTGCCCTGTGTCACATAGGTTGGTCGTGCATGACTACCGTCCCTCTGAGGCACAAGCACTCCCTCCTGTTCTTTTCGATCTCTTGGCTCGCGGCCAAATTGGCTAAATCTGACTGTGGATGAAGCAGATCATAATTGTCCTTTCCTCCTGCATATTACCAGTTTTGGCTACGAGCCAAGAGATCGAAAAGAACATAAGGGAGTGCGTGTGCCTCAGAGTGACGGTAGTCATGCCCGGCCAACCTATGGGACCCAGGGCAGTCATCCATGGACCAAAGGCCAAGGGGTCATTCTTCTATTCGCAGACCAGAGAGAGGAGCATATTTGGGAGACGACTGCATCAACTTGTACTCCTCCGATTTCATTCGCATCTTCAGGGCATTCACGGTCCATTTAGAGTGAAATTGACCGTTCACATTGATGAGTATAAGTCTGTTATCCTACAGCGAGCCCTCATCTTCTCACAACTTCCTCTACTTCTCACCATTCAAATTCATGGGAATCGGAGTTCATCTCGGTGTCTTTGAAACAGCTTTATACTTGACTGCAGGTTACTATGATGCCTCCTATGATGACACTCATATCCAGCCTATGATGGCAAAAAAATCGGCAACGACGATAATAAACGCAACGAAGTTGGTCGCCCAATGAACTCGCGGAAGTTGAAGGGGGAGCACGCAGATCACGCGCCACTTTATTGCAAACATCTACGAAGACAATCATATGTATCAGTTTGGAAGAGCATAGGCTAATGTATAAGTTTGGATCTGTATCAGTATGTACATCAATATATTCGAATGGCTGGGTCATTATGAAAATGTCATCAATTTGAATATGTATGAGATTTAATCTAAAATTTTGCAAGCAGTTTCTGAATTCGATTGAATATGTCTTCCACAGTTCCACTTGAATAAGTATCAAATTTAATCTAGAATTTTGCATGTAGTTTCTGAATCAGATTGAATAAGTATCCGGTTTAATCTACAATGTTTTCAGATTGAATAAGTATCAGACTTAATCTAAATGTGGCTCTGTAGACTCGAGGGGTCTCTTAGGTAGACTAAAGGTCCAAATATATCGCCGTTGTGCGCTTTGAGCAATTATGTTGGTATTGCACGTTGAGCAATTTTGATCGCGGCTATAAATTTTCCAACGCGCTTACCAACGGTCAAACATTCTTGGGAAAATCATCTGTATGGTATCAATCTTCTGTAGATTCCCATGCAGTCTCTTGTATATTTACGAGAACTCCGCTGTAGCATGACGGGGTATTCGATATAGCCACAGAATAACTCTAATGCATTATTATCCTCATCAAACAAAACAATTCGATTCCATGCGTTGTGCGTTGTGCGCATTGAGCAATTCCCGTTTTCCATCAGTTTTGCGTGGTGAGAAATTATGATAGTGACTCTGTCCTATGTAGAATTACGAGGACTCTAGTGGACCCAGGCTGGGAGAAAAATTTACTCACCACGCACAACGTGCTAAACAATAACGCATTGTGCGGGGTATTAAAAAGGTGAGTTGGGGGTGTTATTACTCAGAGCGCACACCCCGCTGTGAGCGGGGTTAATAGCCTTGTTTTGAAGTAATATTCATACACGCACATAACTGTTAAAATTATACCCCGTTGGGAGCTTCGGGTAAAAATAGTTGCAGTGGTTAAAATACACCACGCGCACAATGGCATGTAAAGTTATAATCGACGTGGATTAAACATTGGCGGTTTGCACGTTGTGTAAATAAATGTTGATTTCCGAGATCCATTGTATTATTGTAGGATCATGGACTTATTATACTCTTCATTTTGATCGGTCCATCCCTATAAATGGCGGACATGAGCGCTCATCTTCTCACAACTTCCTCTACTTTCTTCATCATCATCATCTTTATTTGCCCACACAACATCCATATGGAAACAATAAGTTCTTCTGTTGTTCATACATGCTTGATATAGATATGGATGATAGCATTCATCCAGTAGTCTTTTCATGTAAAGATAAATGGTTGATGTTGGAAACTTACGCAATAACGGTAATAAACACACTACGAAGGGCTATCGTCCATTTATAATCAAGCATGCCTGATAAAGGGCGTCCAGATGTAAGCATTTCGCCGTCCACCATGCCCGTCCCTGACACAGGGCACCCAGGGCTATCGCCCAGAGCGCAGGGTCAGGGGGACATCACCAGCACATTGTGTCAAGTATGATACATATTTGACAACCAGTTACAACGACGCCTGTAATGACGACACTTCGATCCTACCCACTGTAGCAGAAAGTGGGCAACGATGTTAATAAACGCAACGAAGATGGTCGCTTATTAACGGCGTTGTCGATTTTCTGCAACCGTAGCGAGGATAGGAGTGTCATCATTGCAGGCGTCGTTGTAGGGTGAAGCACGTAGATCACGCCGACAATTTATCCAATAAAGAGCCCCTTCATTGCAAATATCTACGAAGACAGTCATATGTATCTGTTTGTAAGAGCGTAGGCAAATGTATCAATTTGGATTTGTATCAGTATGTGCATCAATATATTTGAATGGGTGGTTATTTTGAACATGTCATCAGTTTGAATATATATCAGATTTCATCTAAAAGTTTGCATGCAGTTTCTGAATTTGAGTGAATATGTAGCTGATTTAATCTAAAATGTCTTCAGATTGAATATTTATCAGAGATAATCTAAAAGTTTGCATGTGGTGTGGATTGGAATTCAAATTATAGCATCTAACAAATATGCTCAAAGCGCAAAACGGGCAAATTTATTCCTGTATGCGCGTTGAGCAAATTTGTTATCGCCGCAACTTTAGCTTAACGCGCACAACCGGCATAATTCTTCTAGTTGTGCGCGTTTAACAATTGTTCATAATACCTTATATGCTCAAAGCAAACACATGGCTTTGCTTGTTGTGTGCCTTGAGCAATTATGTTAACCATTAAAAATTTTCTCACTGCGCACAACGGCCATAAATTTCTTTATTAAGAGCGTTGAGCAATTATGTAAGCGGCTATAAATTTTTCCAGCTCGCCTCCCAACGGTCAAACATTCTTGGGAAAATCATATGTCTGGAATCAATCTGCTGTAGATTCACGATCAGTCTTTTGTATATTCACGAGAACCCTTCTGTAGCATGACGGGGTCTTCAATGTAGCCACACAGTAAAACTCTACTGTAGTCTCATCTTCACCAACCAATACAATTTGCAACCATGCGTTGTTCGTTGTGCGTATTGAGCAATTATAGTTTTCTATGTGTTTTGTGCGGTGAGCAATTATGATAGTTACTCACTTCTGTATTATTTAGCACGGTGTGCGCGTCGAATAAAATGTATTAAAAAAGCTTAGTGGAGAGTAGTATTGTTGGGAGTAATTTTCCTATTAGCATAAATGTTGATCAAGGCAAAAAACGAGTTTCCTTGTTTTACGGAGAGAGTAATTAACCTATTTTGTTTCCTTATTATACTCTTCATTTTGATTGGTCCAATTCCCCTATAAATGGCGGCCAACGAGCCCTCATCTTCTCACAACTTCCTTTACTTTCTTCTATCATCTTCTTCTTTATTTGCCCACACAACATCTGTCTGGAAGCAATAAGGTCTTCTTATGTTCGATAATGATGCATGAGGTAGAAATGGACGAGATGGAGATGGATATGGAGTGTAAAGATGAGATGGTCTTCTTCTGTTCGTGCGTGATGCTTGAGATTGAAATGGACAATAGAATTCAACCAGTACTTTTTTCACGTAAAGATAAATGGTTGATGTTGGAAATTGCAATGACGGTAATAAACGCAACGAAGGGCTATCGTCCATTTATAATCAAGCATGCACGTGGAATGGCCATCTCTTCTTTACACTCCATCTCCTCCTCCAACCCCTTCATCTTTAAACTATACCTCGTCTAAGACACACAAACACTTCCTCCTGTCCTTTCAGATCTCGAAGATGAAAAGCTCATTCTATTTATTACGTAACCATGTGTTGGTGTTCACCGCCTCTTGGGAATCGGAGTTCTTTTCAGTGTCTTCGAACCGGTGTCATACTTGACAGCAGGTTACAACGACGCCTGCAATTACGACACTCCTATCCAGGCTACGGTAGAAAAAATTGGGCAACGACGTTCATAAACGCAACAAAGATGGTCGCTTCGTTGCGTTTATTAACGTTGTTGTCGACTTTCTGCAACCGTAGCCAGGATAGGAGTGTCATCATTTCAGGCGTCGTTGAAGGGTGAAGCACGCAGATCACGCCGACAATTTATCTCGTAAAGAGCCCCTTCATTGCAAACATCTACGAAGACAGTCATATGTATCTATTTGTAAGAGTGTAGGTAAATGTATCAGTTTGGATTTGTATCAGTATGAGCATCAATATATTTGAATGGATGGGTCATTTTGAAAATTTCATCAGTTTGAATATGTATCAAAGTTAATCTCAAAGTTTGCATGCAGTTTCTGAATTTGAGTGAATATGTAACCGATTTAATCTAAAATGTCTTCAGATTGAATATGTATCAGAGATAATCTAAAAGTTTGCATGTAAACAAGTTAATTTTCTCATAGACGGAATTTAACAACTTGCTTCGGGGGACATTTTCGTGTTCTTTACAATACATCGATAAAGACGACAATGGTTGAGCAAGTGTGACGTGATCCATGGACGGGCTGGCATGTAGTTCCACTTTACTGTAAACTACATCAAGATGAGTGACGGAGGAGTAGAAGGCAGGCCGTTGGATGGCGGAGGGACCCGTTGTCTGGGAACGGGGGTGCCTTGTGGGGTGATTTGGCATGTCGATGCCTTCCCTGGTGATTTGGAGCGTCACCCCGCGGGCGGCGAAGCCTCTCCCGGTGGTGGAGGTCGTAGCGGAGTAGGTGCTGGAGGGGAGGAGCGGTCCGCCGTAAGTCCACTATGTCTCCTGGTGCAAGTTGTCCAAGGAAAGTCAGGGAGTGGAAGGTGGGCCGCTCCATGTGTAAGAGGAATAACTCGTCGGCGATCCGCCTGTAAGAGGAATAATTCGTCGGGAAGGAGAGGTCCGATTTCAACCGAGGGCCTATCCAACGATCGGGCCAATAGGAGGTTTCTTTTGAGAGGTGAAGAGTGTCTGGAGGCAAATCGTCCCTAACTCACTGGGTTTGTGAGGAGAGATCGAATACGGGGGCATCTCGCCCCCTTTCAACCTTCATGGGAGGCGGACTAAGGCTTTTCTTTCTTTGCGTTGAGCAATTATATCTAAGCGTTGAGCAATTAAGTAAGCAGCTACAAAACCACTCAAAACTCAGAATTGCTTACCGCACACAACCACTCAAGACTCAGAATTGCTCACTGCACAAAACCACTCAAAACTCAGAATTGCTCAGTGCACAAATCCACTCAAAACTCAAAATTGCTCAGCGCACACAACCACTTAAACTCAGAATTGATCATAGCACACAACCACTTAAAAATCAGAATTGCTCAGCGCATAAAACCACTCAAAACTCAGAATTTCTCACCGCACACAAGCATTTTTTTTCCAGTCCACGTGCACATGTGCATGTGTTATTTGCTAGTATAATTATAATTAAAAACCCATTTGCTTATGTGAGGATGAAATGCCACAAAGTTCTCCATTGGGTCACATTTGCTCTTACTTTTGAGGACATTTGTGCCATCTTTTTGGTCAAAACGTCTCCCTGAGAGCTTTCAAATCACTCCAGCTGCATCAATTCTCTCACATCGCAATCAAGGGTCTCTTCATATGTCCGGTATCAATCCGCTGTAGATTCATGAGCAGTCTTTTGTATATTCATGAGAACCCCTCTGTAGCATGACGGGGTCTTCGGTGTAGCCACACAGTAACTCTACTGCTGTCTCATCCTCATCAACCAATACAATTCACAACCATGCGTTATGCGTTGTGCGCATTGAGCAATTCCCATTTTCCATGTGTTTTACGCGGTGAGCAATTATGATAGTTACTCGCTTCTGTATTATTTAGCCCGGTGCGCGCGTCGAATAAAATGTATTAAAAAAGCTTAATGGAGAGTAGTATTGTTGGGAGTAATTTTCCTATTAGCATCAATGTTGATCATGGCAAAAAAACCGTTGAGTTTCCTTGTTTTGCGCAGAAAGTAATTAGCCTAATTTGATCCACATGATAAAATAATTGTGATTAAGCAATTTTCACGTTGAAATTACGCGGTTTGCGTGTTAAGTAAATAAATGTTGATTCCCGAGATCCATTGCATTACTGTAGGATCACGGACTTATTATACTCTTCATTTTGATTGGTCCAATTCTCCTATAAATGGCTGACAATGAGTCCTCATCTTTTCACAACTTCTGCTAGTTTCTTGTAACATCATCTTCTTTATTTGCCCACACAACCTCCGTATGGAAACAATAAGTTCTTCTGCTGTTCGTGTATGCTTGATATAGATATGGACGATAGGATTTATCCAGTAGTCTTTTCATGTAAAGGTAAATGGTTGATGTTGGAAACTTACGCACCGAAGGGCTATCGTCCATTTATAATCAAGCATGCCCGACAAAGCTGCGGGGTGTTGCAACTGCATTGATAAGAAAATTTGTCCCAAAAAGTACTATAAAAATGTGTACGATGATCATACCATATTCTTTTGGGGTGATATTGGCTATGCTGTCTCACATATTTCAGGAAAGCTACTGGGTGTTGTGCCATGTAAGATTGTTATTCCCTCCTATTATGAATTGTGGCTATGTATTTGTTTTGCGTGTCTTGCTATACACTCCATATCCATATCCATCTCCTCTTTACACTCTATCTCCTCCATCAAACCCTTCATCGTTTTACTACACATCATCTTTGATGCACAGACACTCCATCTTATCCTTTCTGATCTCTTACACTCCCAAACACAACTTCTTATGCAACCCTGTATTGTTTTACATCGTCTCCGGTAACGGAGTTCCAATCGGTGTTTTTTCATGACTTCAGGTTACAACGACGACAGCAATGACGGTAATAAGCAAAACAGACTTCCGACTTTCCATTTCACGGCGTCTCCTACAAAGGAAAAAGTGACACTTCAATGCAAACATCTACGACGACAATCATCTTGAGCAGATCAGGGCAGAAATTCGGCAACTGCAACGTAGCTGTTGAGCGCATTGCCCGTGTGGTACATCCCCACAGGGGAATCGACGTACCCGCCGTTGTATTTGACATGGCTACATACATGACTGCAGGTTACAATGACGTGACACTCATATCCAGCCAATGATGGCAGAAAATCGGCAACGACGTTAATAAACGCAACGAAGATGGTCGCCCGATGAACTCGTGGAAGTTGAAAGGGGAAGCACGCAGATCACGCACCACTTCATTGCAAACATCTACGAAGACAATCATATGTATCAGTTTGTCAGAGTAAAGGCATATGTATCAGTTTGGATCTGTATTTGTACGTACTTCAGTATATTAGAATGGGTGGATCATTTTGGAAAGGTCACCGTTTGAATATGTATCAGTGTTGATCTAAAAGTTTGCATGTAGTTTCTGAATCAGATTGACTAGGTGTCAGATTTAATATAAAACGTCTTCAGATTGAATAAGTATCGGTCTTAATCTAAAAGTTTGCATGTTGGCATGTTTCGGAATCACAAGTTTAGTATGATGAAAATTGGAACGTGAATGATTGACTGTTGGAACAAAAATTACAGCTCCAACAAATATGCTCAAAGCGCACAACGGGCAAAATTATCCAAACGGGGCGCGTTGAGCAAATTCATTATCGACGCAACTTTAGCTCAATGTGCACAACGGGCATAATTCTACCAGGTGTGCGTGTTTAACAATTGTTCATAAACTACCTTATATGCTCAAAAAGCGAACACCTGGCTTTGCTTTTTGTGTGCTTTGAGCTATTATGTTATGGCATAGAAAATTGCTAAATGCGCAGACTTGCTTCATTTGAGGTTTTGCACGTTGATGAAATTTGTATTCCAAACGGAATTGTGACCGAGCATAAAGGGCATAATTTTGCCCGTTGTGCACGTTGAGCTATTTTTTTAGTGGCTATCAGTTTATCCCAACACGCACAACTTAGGCAGGCATTAATCATTATTGAGCAGAACATCCGGCTAGTAGCAATCCGCTGCATATTCACGATCACTGCTCTATATATTCACCAGCACTGCTCTACAGACTCGAGGGGTCTCTTAGGTAGACCAAAGGTCCCAATATATCGTCGTTGTGCGCTTTGAGCAATTATGTTAACCATTAAAAATTTGCACAGTGCTAGCAGCAATTAATGTGGAGATATCAGCAAATAAAATTGTGTGGGTGAGTAGGAGTTTTGTTTCGCACTAACAGAATTGCTCACCACGCATAACCGGTCAAAATTATTTGTTCTGATCATGGTGACTGGTGAGCAATTGTAGTAACCACTAAAAATTGTCTAAAGGCGCTCAACGGGCAAAACTTATCAATGAGAGTTTGTGGTAAGCAATTTTGTCCGACAATAACATATATGATACAATAACCATATGCTAACTTGGACTATTTGACACACTAACAATGATACATTCTCATCACATAACAATTTGGAACAAAGGTTGATGTTATTAAAAAATACTCAGAGCGCAAAACCGACACGAATATTGCCAGTTTTGCGCGTTGAGCAATTTTGTAGGTAAAGACATAATTACTCAACGCGCAAAATGGGCAATATTGCTACTGTGTTGCGCTCGGTGTAATTGGTATGATACACAACATCAATCCATACCGATGATGACATTTGCACATTTCGGAAGCCATGATAAACTTTCATGCTACAAAGTGGTCAATATATATATATAAACTTATTACATTGATCAAACGTTATATCTTACAAATACTAAATATCATCAGCGATAGCAATATCCGTACATTGTACCATCTCACCGAATAACTACATCCTCCGCTCATAACCAGCCGGCCATCCTTCTGCCACATCATCATGCTTTCTTGTCCACTCAAGTGAAGTCGGAGGGACGGCACCAGTTGGGTCAAGTTTAACGAAAACAAAGAGATTATTGTTCACATGACCCAACGTTCTGTGGCGTCTGGAGTCTCGGGGTACTGGAGGAGTTCTCAAGGGAAAAAATGCCACACACATCTTAGGTGCAAGCATATGTACTACACAATTGTAGCATGAGGCAATGACATGCGCCATTTCTGGCATCTGCATCCATTTATCTCGTCCTGCACGTGCATCTGTAAGATAGTTCACTGCCTCCAAATTCCCATTATATGCAGCCTCACCCATAACACGCCTGTACAAGACGATGTATGTCCGCATCTCAGCGAGCAAGTTAGTTCTGACACGCAGCCATGCGGATTGATCCAAGCCCAATTGAACTACCACAGCCATGTACCCATAGTTCCCATCTGCTTCCACGTCTACGATGCCCACTATACGGGGTTGTAGACAGGCAGGAAAATCCAACCAAAATGGTATGAGGTATTGGTCAGGCAAATCATCAACATAATCATCATGGGGAAGCGAAGGTTTCGGCTTCTTTATTTGAAGTTTCGCACGCCTACTACTTTCCTTCACAGGCTCCCTCTTCAATTTAGGCTTATCCTTCGCCGCCGCTTTATGCTCCGCAATCGAATGCAACCATGGAGCCTTAACAGGCTTCCTCGTCACTGTAGGCTTCTCCGTCTCATCCGAAAGCTGCTCAGAAATCACATAAATCAGTGGAAAAATTTGTTTAAGCATGACATCCATCTCCTCGTGCTCATCAAAATACGTGGCCACAGCCGTCTCCTCCTCCCTCCCAGCAGTATGA
Source organism: Scilla litardierei (assembly GCA_030789695.1). Taxonomy (NCBI): domain Eukaryota; kingdom Viridiplantae; phylum Streptophyta; class Magnoliopsida; order Asparagales; family Asparagaceae; genus Scilla; species Scilla litardierei. Next base: position 177,237,894 of record CM061142.1, read on the forward strand.
GCATCCACATTTTGATCCAACGTCTCTACCGTCGCCCCCAACTCCAATGTAAGCTCCGCTTGCATCAACCCAGTATCCACTATCTTCTCATCCTCCACATCCTCCACATTCGCCTCATCCACCTTCAGCTCCTCATTCACCCCAGCTGCAATCTCCCCCTCATCCATCTCAGCAGTCTGGTCATCCACATTACATTCCACCATCCCCGCCATATCCACCAACTTCCCAGTATGCTCCTCAGCAATCAAATCAGTAGCCACTGCCTTATCATCCTCCTCCTCATTTACCTTCTCCTCATACACCTTCGGCTTCACATTCTCAGCCGCTGCATTATCCTCTACCACCTCCTCAGCATTCTGCATCTCCACGTTAAGAGCAACCGTCTCCTCGTCTCCACCAACTCCCGAATAACATAATCCTCTACATTCAACTCAAAAGCCACTGCATTCTCAGCCTCATCCTCCCCATAAACATCATGCACCATCGGCTCCACATTCTCCTCCGCTGCATTAACCTCATCCTCCTCCTCAGCATTCTACTCCTGCCCACTAAGACCCACCTTCTCAGCAGTCTGCTTCGTCACATTACGATCCACCTCCTCATCCGCCAGTCAACAGCCACTGCAGTCGCCTCCTCAGCCACATCCACATTCTCCTCATCCACCTTCTGCTCCTCCTCAACATTATCCACATGCTCCACAAGCTCATCCCCCACAATTCTACACGGTGATGCCAACTCATTCAACTTGTTTACAATACCCAGACTCTGCCCCCGTAGTAATCGGTTACACGCATTATAAATTGATTTGATTGGTGTTTCCTTGAAGGATTTAGTTTCCTTCAGGCCTTTTAAAAATGCTGACGGGCACCTTTCTATTTGCCAAGTCTCGTTATGCTTCCACCTCCTTTCACTGCAAATTCCCGTCGTTGGAATTGCCCTCGACATAATTAGCAGCTTCATGGTTGTGCCTTCCATTAACGACTGTTAAATTCCACTCACCGCCATCGCCCACCTGATTACCACTCAATTTGAACGGACATCCACACTTGTTGGTTCTAACTGGCCGGTTGGTCTTTTTTACCGGTCGGTGTCCCCTGTAGTTCCCGCTTCTTGCACATCCATAGTAAGCAGCAGGAATCCTATTGGACGTTTTACTCATATTCGATGCACTGGTAACAATCACATGCCCCTGATGTCGCCCGACGCTCTTTATCCACTGAAAGAGCTCCTCTCTACTAGTAAAAAGTTGCATCGTTGTAAATTCAGCTGTATAATCCATATAAACTTGTATCAAACAATTCATACAACTAATTGGACCGGGAACCAAAAATTAGTTTCATTATTGCTGAAAAGATAAATCAATATTACCTCGGAATTTTTTAGCATCTCCGTCAATCTCAACTGTATCTGCAAGCAAGTAAAAACAAAAAATTTCTCCTTCTATTTCTACACAATGTAATAAGAATATCAAATAAAATGTACTTAACAGTATATACTTACCAAATCTCGATTTCGACAAATTTAGGTTGAAAACCCCTAAATCGATTGCTATCGCTTCACCAATTTATTTGAACGCAGCAGTTGACACTGTGATGTATCTATCGAGCCCAGTAATAAAAATCAAATCTTTGGAATTTCTGTCTGTGCGCCTTGGGCAATCTATGAAAAACTTGTCGTTTGATATTCCGCTTTGAGCAATCTGTGGAAGGTTATGTCTGTGAGCGGTGAGCAGAGTTTATCAAGGGGTGAAAAAAGTTTTGTCCTCATCTTCCGGTGCCATTTGAATCTGGTTATATCTTGAGAAGGCGTCCATGAAGCGGAGAAGCTCGTAGCCCGAAGCACTATCGACCAGATGGTCGATTTGTGGTAGGGGTAGCTATTCTTAAGGCACGCCTTGTTAAGGTTGGTGAAGTCGACACACATTCATCATTTGTCCTTGCCTTCTTGACCATCACGACATTCGAGAGCCATTCAGGGTACTTGACTTTTCGAATGAAGCGAGCTTCCAGAAGTCGATCAACTTCTTCGATAGCAGCTTTCATCTTTTTCCCTCCCATGTTTCTCTTCTTCTGCTTCATGGGCCTGGAGGTCGGGTCTACATCCAGTGTGTGGGACACTACCTCAGGGTCGATGCCGGGCATGTCCTTCAGGGTCCAGGTGAAGATGTCGGCATGTTCTCTTAGGAGAGAGATTAACCGTTCTTTTAGGTCGCAAGGGAGCAGCGACCCAATTGAGACGATCTTTCCTTCCTCGTCGGAGACTTTGATGTTCTCCGTTTCTTCGACCATGGCAAACCGTCGATCCTCGATCCGTGGGTCTATTTGATCCGCCTACTCGATCCTCCTCAAGGCAGTGGATAGCATGTAGTACGATCGTGCCTGTTTCGGATTCCCTTTCGCTCTTCTGACTCCCTCGGGGGTCTGGAACTTGATCATCTGATGGAAGGTTGAGACCACTGCTTCGATGGCATTCAGCAGCGTTCTTCTGATGATCCCATTGTATGCTGAGTTGATCTTCACCACCATGAAATTGGTTATGTGCATGATTTGTTGCAGATATGTACCGAGGGTCACTAATAAGGTGATGATGCCCGCTATCGGGGCGGAGTGCCCGGTGAACCCTACCAGGGGTCCCGTGCAAGGCGTCAACTCCACAGTTCCAACGTAATGAAGAAGAGTATGTCGCACGAGCTTCCGGTGTCGACAAGCAACCTTTTCACGGTGATCTCTTTGATGGTGGTCGTGACAATGACCGCATCATCGTGCGTTAGTTCTATACCTTCCAGATCTTTATCTGAGAAGGAGATAAGAGGTGTGGAATCTCTGGGGTGTTTGCGCCCCACGGACACTGTCATCAATCTCCCAGCATAGGAGCTTTGGAGAGAGGTTAATAACTCTGGGTACGGGGGACCTCCCGTTATCATGTTGATGATCCCGATGCTGGGAGGTCTTGCGACAACCTCAGAGGATGTGGTTGGGCGAGTCGACATGGTTGAGCAGTTCATCAATCGGGATGTCGGCTCATGGGTTCCCACAGACGGCACCAAACTGTGAAGGCCAAAATTGACCAAGACAGTTGTCAAGTTGACTGAGACTCGAAGCACTGAGCTTGAGCCTTGTCAGCTTCTGGAGTGCAACCCTTGGTTGGAAGAACCAGGGTCGAGTGATGGTAGTTGGGGGTGATACGATCTTCGACAGACATACGGGGGACCGCTGCGTCGATCGTTCGAGGTTGAAGGACTCGACGTCGGCCTTCGATGTTGGATAGCGATCATCGATCTGCACCACAGGGATTCGTTAGGGGGGTCAGATCTGGGTTCCAACCCAAATCCCCTCCGATGTTTAAGTTAGTGTGGAACTTAAGGAAGAGAGTGAGCTTGGTATAGCTGAGATCGACCCACGGAGGTTCGTCTCTAGACTGACGACTCAAGCTCGAATATAAGAATGGTAAAAGTGAGAAGATAGAGTTTTATGTCTTAGACGTCGTACCTTGAAGATGGAGCCCATTTACCTTCGTTTCCTATTTATGGGTAGCTCCCTCTTGATGTTGTGTAACCGCCCCTTATTGATTGGTGCACATTCTTCTCCAGGATTCGAGTTAACGGCTGCCCATTTACTCGGCCCCATTAACTCTCCCTTGAATGTCGGCACTATCCCAACGGTCGTATGACCCGTTCGTCTGACTCAGCCATAACCTGCTTAGAGCACGGGAGGTATATGCGGATACCCAGATTGGGTTCGTACCCGTGCACAAACAATTTCTTTATAGATATTTAGAAGTTCAGCTTTAGTGCAAGATATTACCTCATCATACTCTCTCATCAAGCAAAAGGAGGAGTGGGTAGTCTCCTCCCGAGTCTCAGCCTCGCTATCGTCACCCCACGATACTGAAGATTCCTTTGATTTTTCTTTCTCCATCAATGGACAATCCCCTTTGGTTTGACGAGTTTCTCTACAATTTTGGCAAATAATTTCATCATTAGTATTGTCACAAATATTCTTAGTCACACATGCATCATGTTTATTTAAAAGAGCTTTTCTTCCCTTTCGCTTCTTCTTATTTTGCGGACTCTTTTCATCGCTACCTAAAGATTGCTCGCTTCCGTATGCCGTCTCCAAAGTCCTCCATATATCCTAGCTGAAGAGCAATGAGAAATATGATCAAATATTTTTCTATCTAAACCACACAATAAAATTTTCATTGCTTTAGCATTCAGAGCGCACACATTTCTAGCATTCGACTTTGATTACTTTTAGGCTTAGAAATCATAGTATATCTGTTTTCAATAATGTGCCAAGCATCAAAATCCATGGATAATAAATAAACTTTCATCCTAGCCTTCCAGTAGATATAATCGTGCCCACTAAATAGAGGAGGTCGATTTATAGGCAGGCCTTGAGCAAAAACTAATTCTGGGTTATTCATGATTACTAGACTAGATCCTCTAACCCACTCTGATACCACTTGTTGGATCTGGATCTAAGCCTAGGGGTGAATAGGCTAATAAAAATTCTCATGATATCACAGGAAATATTCAGCACAGATAAAACCAATCACAGAGTGCACGAGTGATTTACTCTGGTTCGGTCACCCCCAACGACTTACTCCAGCCCCAAAGCAATTACTAGATTCAATAGTATCAATGGTACAACTATAAAGAGCTACGAGCACATACTCTACGCTCACCAAGTTCCGTACCGCACTCACCAAAGTGCCAAACACTACTAATCTAGTAAACGCTCTCTTTTAACTAGCACCAACTAGTTAAGACCCCAAAACACCCAAAGTTATAGTTGAAGTAACCTATAAAGATTGACAAACCAATTACACAAACGTAAAGATATAATAAGTTTAGAAACGCTCAGTTTGTGTCGGCGTTGTAGTCTCTGTCGTTCAGCGCATGGTCAGCTATGCTCTGACAAGATGCACTCTTCCACTCATATGTGTGAATGAATAGATGAAGTTATCTGACTTCGTTTGCATAGTCCAATCCCTTTGGTTTGCTTGATTTAGTTGATGACTCGGTTGGGTCGGCTAGCAAGTCCAAGGTGTCAGTCGACAATGCTCAGGATGCGGGCTGCAAGTCACAGTCGGTAAGGGGCTTTGGTGCATCTGATGGCTCGATCGACAACAAAGATGGTGCGGCTTCAGTCCCCCGGTTGGCAAGAACTTGGGTCGGCAGGAGGACTCGGTCGGCGCATGCAATGGTGCAGGTTGTTCTATGGGTTGCAATTAGCAAGTGCAGGAGTGCAGTCGGTAGGTCAGCAGGCACTTGGCATGGTGGCTTTTTTAGTCGGCAAGGCAATGGAGCACGGGCTACAAGCTTGGTCAACTAGCCATTGGTGCGGCAACAAAGTTTCGGTCGGCAAGGGTGGAATGCGGGATCCTTCTTCGGTCAGCACATGCATTGGCTCATAGAACAGCTTGGTCAGCAAGCGGCTGATGCAAGGGTCGGCAAGGCTCTTTGGAAGTGAGTTTGATCTTCAATGCAAGAGCAACTTGATGGGCTTCCTCCTCTTTGCAGCAACAACTCCAATGTAGGTTGATCTCCAAAGTAAATAGATGTTGATGGTGAGATAATTTGGCGTTGGAGATTGCGTGGGGTGTGAAGTTGTGAGGGATGTTGCTTGCGGCTATAGAAGTTGATAGCTTTGTAGGCTTGTGGCAAGGGTGATGATATTTTTGCCTTTTTCTTGCAGCTGTGGAGAGTTTGGATCTATGATTTTGTTGTCTCCTTTCTATATTTTGGCCGACTTGTTCTTTTGCTCTTGTTGATGTGTTTGGACGCTTGGGATCTGTCTCCTTGAATGAGAGTTTTTATAGATGTATATGGAGAGGATTTTGGCTCATGTAGAAGCCCCTAATTGGAGGAATTTGAAGTTTGAATTCAACTTTGAATAGGATTTGAAATAATCATATGGAAGATCTCTTTCAATCACAATAGGATTTGGAGTTTGAATTTGATTGTAATGGGATGTGATTGAATCTCCAATTGATTTGAATCATTCACAAATAGATTTGTATTGATCATCAATGGCTTCTCTCCTTATCTCTCCATCATTGACCAAGTCAACTTTGAAAATGAATTGCAATTTTCTCCATCACTTTGACTAAGTTCCCTTTGAGTATTTACAAGCTTGCCACTCCTGAAAATACTTAGCACACACATCAAAATGTTCACACACGTTTGTTATCATCAAACACGAAGTCATACATCGTTGTATCCAACAGTTAATGACTTGGGATCACTTGAGAGTGTATTGAATGAATTCTTAGATACTTAGCTAACCTCTCAAGTCAAGACATTAAAGCCCTATTTATAAGCCATGGAAATCTGCTCAAAACGTGTGAAAAGCCCAAGCAATTAGTGCAGTAAACGGCTATTAACGGGTAGAAATCCTAGTCATCAGTCGCCTGATGAAGAGCCACCCGTCGGTTGGTGTACTATTATGACTGGGCATTAAATGCAGTCTAACAGGCATATTCTAGACAGCTGAAGAAGATTTCCCAGTCATCTGGTCCACTATTCAGACGGTTGGCGCACAACCATCAGACGTCTGGTGCACAGCCATCAGACGTCTAATTAAATGGTTAGTGAGTAACACTTGGTTACTGTGAAACTTGGTTCGACTGCCGAGGCATCTGATGCTCATCATCCAGACGTCTGGTCAACTGTTCAGATGTCTGGTAATACAATTTCAGATGCCTAGTTACGAGTAATCACATAAATGAGCTACTGGAAATATTTGAACGAATTTTCCCAGACGTCTGATTTATATCATCCAAACGTCTGTTTTCTGTCAGTTATCAGAGGCCGAGTTAATGGAGTTTTGTCTTGAATTAATCAGACATCTAGAATTCATCATCCAGGTGTCTGACGAACTGTTCAGGCATCTGGAATTAGAACTTCAGCCGTCTATTCATAATAGGATTTTAGAGAACTATATGCACATGATCACCAGATGTCCGAAGGTCAAGCAACAGGCGCCTGTTGAAGGCTGAAAACTCTTCTTTGAGTTTATTCAACTTCTAACTCTATGACACTCAATGATATGATCTAAAATAATTCGTGAGTGTTATGAGTATATTATATGCAGTCTTTTCAAGGCTTAACATGCTAATTCAACTAAGAAGTAAAGTAAGAAAGATTTACATATCCCCTACACTTCCTATTGAATGCCTTGAAGACTTCCATTAAGCTTGTGAAGTCCAACACTTTGACTTCCTTTGCGATTACTCTTTGATGACCAAGGAGCTTTGTTGAGTTCAACGCTTTGACTTCCTTATGTTCATTCGTAGATCTCCATGCTTAATTCATTGATTGATGTCCTTGCATCAATTGTCTGAGTCATAATCTCATTTGATAGGACTTTAACTATATAGAAGATGCTTTCCAGAACTACAAAACATGGGGATTAGTTAAAATTGATTATGTTTGTTTATCATCAAAAACCACATTGGAGGATCCAGTATTCAACAACATCTAAATACTACTAGGCATTAATTGTGATTTAAATAAAATAGTACATGCAGGCCACTGGATACACTAGAATAGTACAAAAGTAAAACACGGTGCTCCAACAAAATTAAAATCCATAAGTATTGAAAGACAAACTGAACTGAACATTATATAAAAGATACATCATACATTTCTGTACTGTACAAAAGGGTGTAAGATCAA